>CM035795.1:4250174-4270174 GCA_020466265.1 Siphamia tubifer
AATATATGTACTTTATACTCTTTACATTTATATAAATATATGTACTTTATACTCTTTACATTTATATAAATATCTGTACTTTATACTCTTTACATTTATAGAAATATATGTACTTTATACTCTTTACATTTATAGAAATATATGTACTTTATACTCTTTACATTTATATAAATATATGTACTTTATACTCTTTACATTTATATAAATATATGTACTTTATACACTTTACATTTATATAAATATATGTACTTTATACTCTTTACATTTATATAAATATATGTACTTTATACACTTTACATTTATATAAATATATGTACTTTATACTCTTTACATTTATATAAATATATGTACTTTATACTCTTTACATTTATATAAATATATGTACTTTATACACTTTACATTTATATAAATATATGTACTTTATACTCTTTACATTTATATAAATATATGTACTTTATACACTTTACATTTATATAAATATATGTACTTTATACTCTTTACATTTATATAAATATATGTACTTTATACTCTTTCATTCCTTTTTCCATATGAATATTTTTCAGTATGTCGTAAATCATAAATTGTGACTATATCATAATTTTGACTTTTTATTCCATGACTTTTTTTTTTATCTCATAATTAATTATGCTTTTTTTTTTTTTAAATCTCCTATTTATAACTTTTTAAATTTTCCTAAATGTTCTGTCCCTACCCTTTCAACTCAGTACCACGACTCAATAAATCACATCATCGACACACTAACTGACTTTTAAAGGCTTTATTTGTGGATATTTCAGATTTTTTTCTTTTTTTTCTGCTTAAATAAATATTAATTCATCCATAACAAAAAATAAAATAAAAATACAGTTTAACTTTTTTTACAGTTAAGGAGTTGTAGTAGGGTTTTTTTTTTTTTTTTAACTTCAGTAAAGGGGTTGAATCAGTACTTGTACTTTTACCACAGTATTTTTTCACCAGTAGTTGTACTTGTACTGTAGTACACAATGGGAGTACTTTGCCCACCTCTGGAGGCGACAGGGCTAATGGGGAGGTGCCAGTGTGTCTGTCATTGGCTGTTCATTTAATGGCCCTATCATCCCTGTGGAAGTGAAAGCTTCTAATGTGTGTTACAGACAAAGGCCCCAGGGGCTGATGGGAAATGGGAGCAGTCTAATGGTGAGAACAGAGGGGATGAACCCGCCTGGAATCATTGAGCGACCTTGAGTGGCGCGTCAAGTGATATTAGGTGTGTGGGTGTGGGGCAGCGACAGGGTGTTTGTGTGTCTGGGTGGGGGCGGGGGTGGTGTGTGTGTGTGTGTGTGTGTGGGGGGGGGGGGGGGGGGGGGGGGTATCAAATAAAGAACAGACGGATGCACCACAGACGAGCTAACCAGGCAACGGCACTGGGTTTTACCGGCATTGAGCGAAAACGATGTCGTTGGTGTACGAGCGTGTGACTCCTCTAGAGATGGAGACGTTCCACTACAGAACTGGTTCCTAAAAGCTTACAGAACCGGTTCATAGGAGCGTACACACATACACGTACATATAATATATTAAAATAAATTAAATGACACATGCTCAAAAAGGAGTAGGAAGAAGAAAAACTGTACAAACTCCTGCCACCAATCTTTATTTTACAGTATCTTTATATAGTAATTATTATTTTTAGATGAATATCAATGTATTAATAATAATAATAATAATAATAATAATAATAATAATAATAATAATAATAATAATAATAATAATAATAATAATAATAATAATAATAATAATAATATTTTTGGGAGAATTTCATGCATGTCAGAGGAAAGAAAATCAGTGTTTGGTGAAGTTGTTTACAGTCACATATGCATCATTCCATTAAAAAAAGTCAAATATCAGTCTGTTAAACAAGATCTCCTTTGTTGGTATGAACGCACGTTTGCGTTCAGTTGAGTCAGAACACTTTTTGAACGTAGAATAAAAGGACAGTGACAGCTACTGCGCAGAAAAGTCTGGAATAAAGCGTATACGTCTGTCGTCTGATGATTTCAGTGTCATGGCGGCATCGTTTAGTTTAGTTTGAAAGAGCAGAGGCATTAGTTCAGAAGATATGAGACTGCAGATGTAAAGAAGAAAAGTCTTTGATTATTGATGTGATCATTTACATAAACAAAAAAGAAAAAAGCTTCAATTAACCACCGTCTGATGAAAGGAGTCGTCAGCAGTGGAACAACAGATTGAGATTGTCACTGGACACGACAATCATTGCTGTTGAATTAGAGATCAACTGTTGCTTTAATGTTTTATGCAGAGGACATAGGTGACAAACATAAGGCCCGGGGGCCAAATGCGGCCCTCTAAAGAGTCCAGTCTGGCCCGTATGATGAATAACAATGAAGATATTAACCTGACTATATTTTAAGAAAAAACACCTAAAATAAACTAAACCCAAAGTAAATGAAGGATTACTCCACAGTCCTAAGGTTCATATGGGTGTTCTTTGTATCTATGGACTCGTACAGACATCACAGAATATATCCCTATCATTTAAAATACTGTAGCTATTATTATAACTAAGTAAACTGGAATAAACTAAAAGAGAACTTTTTTTTTTTATCCTTGCCTGTTTTTTTTTTCCTGATTTGATAAAGAAAACACCCTGTTAACAACGTTTCCATGAATGTAGACACTATTGATCCTAACCCTAACCCTAACACATGTACAAATGATGATAGAATTAGAGCAAAGTCCAAAGCCTCCAGAAAGGTTTAAGTCGAGATAACACCAAGCGAACAGTCCATTTAGCACACACTGTGCCAAAAAGATTATTTTACATTTCCAATCAAATCTGTCTGGAAAATACAATCACATTATAGAAGTCTATTACTGTCCACTGGAGCTTTTAGAAATTAAATTTACCTTGTGCTTCATTGACTTGTACCTTTGTGCACAACTAAAATCAATGAAAACAAATAAAAATGGATTATTTTGTTTCCAAATGGAGTAGTTTTATTAACGGTGTAAAAATTATTTGAATTCAGGTTCTACACAGACCCAGGTACGGGCTTTACACTACCTTGGGGTGGGCATTAGGGACATATTTTCAACAGGTGGTCTGGGGTTCCTCCCCCAGAAAATGTTATATTTCTTAGATGCAATTTCCTGCATTTTAATCAATAATTTTAATCAATCAGGCATCCACCTTGATGGTGCACCAGACGCCGCACAAGGCATTGAAAAGATGGGTGGACTGGAGTACTCTGTGATGGTCCAGGGTACTCCACTCACTCTCTGTTACTGTACCACACATCATAGAGGGGAGGGGGGGGCGTTGTGGAAACACCTTCGATTTTGGAATACTATTCAAATAGTTTCTAGCAAATTTCAAATAGTGTTTTGGACCAAAAGTCACATCCCTACTCAGAGTAGTAACTGGTTTGCGCCCATTTGTTTTGACAGAAGCTAAAATTCTTCATCACTTCCTTTTATAGCGGATCATTATGAAACAACCAATCAGATTGTGACAAATAGTTTTTAACATATTTTAAATTGAGGACTTTTTTTATTTATATGCTCTTTAAAAAGAAGAAAAGTTTTAAATTGTAGTAGTTTGGGATTTATTTATGTATTTATTTATTTACTCATCATTGATTTTAAAAATAAAGTGTTAAGCTGTTGGCCCCACCCTATGGCAGCATGGGCGGGCCTGCGTCATCCAATGGACAGGTCCGGCCCCCTAAGTCCTGCCCATTCCACCGAGTCTGGTTCTACATATGAAATAATCAGATGTACATTGTGTCATAATGACCTGTACATAATGAAAAGTGCAGATTTTAATGTAAAAAAACAGGAATGGAAGAAACTTTATTGATCTGCTACAGAAAATGAATTTGTTAATAAGCAAATAATAGTTGAAGGCGCACGGAAAACCATTCCATCCCCAAAGCTCCGCGTTTCGAGGAACTAATGACTTTAACTTCTGACCCATTTGTTCCTTCCACAAACTTCTATTGGAAAGGTGGAATGATGAGCTTTTTGAAACTATATAACACTTCATGGCAACAAAATTAGGCCCAAAATAAATGAGGTCCAATATGTTTAGGTCATCCGGACAAAGTCGCAATGAGCTAAAGCCATCGCTGTTCGTACGTCGTCTGTCCGTCCTTCGTCCGTCAGTGTCCGTCGTCCACAATTCAGTAAAATCGCTTGTTCTCTCTCAATTCTCAACGGATTTCAATTTTGATTGATTCATTAGATAGATCTAAGCATAAGGCCCATAATGTATCACTTTGTCGAAATTTTCCATTGTAAACAACTGTTTACAACTTTGTTTATTTTTCCAGTCTGTCACTAAAAACATCTTCTCTTCCCTCAATTCTCATTGGATTTAAATTCTGATTTTATCATCTATTGAATGACTCCCTTTTGTTGATAGTAAAACATCACAGCTGTGGGGTCCAGATGAGCACAGGAACAGTGGTACTATGTTTTTATTGTTATTATTCTGAGAAAAAAGTAAGTTGCTAATTCTGACTGTTTTAAATATTTTTTTATTATTACGGTCAGGAATCGTCACTAAAAAGTTTAAAGCTTCGTTTTCTTAAACTTTATGATCTGTGGCATTTAATACCTCTCACCATTTTTATCATTTTTGTCTTCTGGGCCAAATTTGGAGCCATGATGTGGATTGACGAAGGTAGATATTTGTAATGTGAACATAGAATGGGTGGTGCAGTGGTTAGCACGGTGGTGCAGTGGTTAGCACGGTGGTGCAGTGGTTAGCACGGTGGTGCAGTGGTTAGCACGGTGGTGCAGTGGTTAGCACGGTGGTGCAGTGGTTAGCACTTGTGCCTCACAGCAAGAAGGACCCTGGTTCGAATCCCACACCAGACCTTTCTGTGTGGAGTTTGCATGTCCTCCCCGTGTCCGCGTGGGTTTTCGCCGATTGTTTGTCTATATATGTTCAGCCCTGCGATGAACTGGCGTCTCATACAGGGTGTACCCCGCCTTCGCCCATTGTAGCTGGATTAGGCCCCCAGTGACCCCCGTGACCCTAGTGAGGATAAAGCGGGTTCAGATAATGAATGAACATAGAATGGGATTCTAGAGGAAAAGTTATCCATGGATACCTATAATATAATATGTAGGTCAAATGATAGAGGAGCAGTGGAAGCTCAAAGTTGGTAGAATTAACCTCGTCCAACACTGGTTGGATAAGATTATTGTAGTCACCTTGTGTGTGTGTGTGTGTGTGTGTGTGGGTGTGTATATCATGCTATAACTCCATGAAATTACATGGGCATATACATATAGGCAGGACTCTACAGTGCGCCCATTTCACTCGCATTTGCGAGCAAATATTTCATCATGCGAACGAGGAAAACAAAACAGTCGCACATGTGCGAGTGCTTGTTGCAGCAACAATAAGACACACAGACCTGAGGAGTTAATGAAAACCTACTAGAAATGAATTAAAAGTGTGTGAACAGCTCCACATAGAGACGAACACGGCACATATTGAAAGATTAACCCTTTAACTCCTGATGCGTCAGCGCTGACACGTTCTGAGTGGATGGTTTAGTTTAAAAATTCAGACAAATTCAAGTGTTTTTTTAACTGTTATTTTACTGAGAATTTTGTTCATGGAACTGATGTACAGGTGTCGAAAAGCAAGTGATTAAGAAAAAGAAAAAGCCCAAACTAAAACTACTGGAACCAAATTACAACACTAGTTATTTATTCCTTTTTTTTTTTTTTTTACTTCATTTTGGGTTTTTGTTTTTTGCCTTTTTTTCCACGTTATTTCTTATTTTGTGAATATATATTAGTTTCTGTTGATGTTGCTTATTTTGTTTATTTTTCAGTTTTTTTTAATTTTATTATTTTTCTTTAATTGTGTTCTGTTAATGTCTTACTTTGTTCATGTTACATATTATTTTGTTGGTTTATTATTCATTTTTGTTCATTTTACTGATCACTTTGACTGTTTTTTGTTCATTGTGTTGTTTATTTTATCTTATTTTATTTTTTACTGTGTCTCAGTCTCAGGAGTTAAAGGGTTAATCATTCTAAAATGGATCTAATAACAAGGCAGCCAATACAACGTTCTAAAATGTATCAAAGGACAAAGCATCCCATAATACAAAGTTATGTTATGGTCTGCTCTAAATTAACACAAATGACAGCAGTCATTCAACAATGTTGGTATCTGTGCGTAAGTACTGCACTGTAAATAAATAAACATTTAAAACTAAAACCGACTTGTGCCCCTATTTTTTTTGTTTTGTGTGCTCCTAAATTTTTTAACTTCGGGGCACGTGTGCTCCTGGAAAAAAAAGTTAGTGTAGAGCCCTGCATATAGGTAATGTGCATCAGATGCAATGACCCATTTGAGTAAAGGTCAAAGGTCAAGGTCACAATTAACTAAAAGGTCAAATTGCATTATCATTTATAACTCAAGAACGGAGGGTCACAGAATTTTCAGATTGGTACCAAACAATGTAGAATGAAGATTTCTACAATTCATATAATTGTTGTTATCGCCTACGACCAAAGGTTTTTCTGATCTCTGGAGGTCAAAGGTGACATGTGGCAAAATGAACTTGTGTAACACTGTTTGTTTGTGTCAAACATAGACATATGACGCTATAACTTAATCAATACTGGATATATTATCACAATATTACACACACTGACACATATATACATATAATGAAATGATCAATTTTGCAAAAGGTCGAAGGCCAAGGTCAAAGTCACATTCTTGGCTCTAATTCAAGAATGGGTTGTCATAGAAACTTGAGGGGCGAAATTAGACACTTCCTTTAGTCCATAAGAGGAAACTTTAAGAATTTTTTGACAATTTTCTGAGAGGCTGACCTGGATGCTTTGACATGGAATGACCCCAACACATGTACGTCTGAGTAGTTTAGTGTTTTTAATCTGTGCAGTACAGATTGTGTGCACTCGTGGATTTCAGAGCTCATGGTAATTTATTCATCCTCTCCTTTCTTTTGCGTTTGTACTCTTTCAGCAGCAGCTACCTGCATGGAAAAATGTGCTTTTGTTTGAAGTAGAGGTGCCTTTACCTCCATTTCCCTAATCCATAAGATGAGCTTTAAAGTCCTGCTTTCCTCTGCAGCCACAGACCTGCTCCTCTTCATAAACCCTCTGCTTTTCTTTTGCTTGCACACATGCGTTTGACTCACAGGCAGAATGTTTGGGGCTTTTGCGTTGATCTTTTTTGGGCCGTGCCGCTGGAGACGCTTCCAAAAACAAAGCCTTTGTCTGTGGTCTGACCTGGACATGGCCTCCAGGATTAATCTGTTCTGTGCTCTGATCACAGCCCAGTCCAGGGTCAGGCTGTGATGACAACACACCCCTGGAAGTAACTGACATGGTTCCTGCAGATCCTTGAAAAGTCTTAAAAGGCATTGAATTCATTGTTCTAAAAATAAGGCCTTAATTGGCATTAAAATGTTTTACATGTAATTTTTAAAAGTCTTACAAATTTGGACACATTAGTAAGATTTATGTTAGTTTGAAATAAAAAGTATTTGGTAACATTTGGACGATCTATATTACAAAAACAATCAGAGACGCCTCATCACGTGTATGTGGAAGTACCAGTAAATTCTGTTGTTCCACCTCAAGTCATTTTTGTACCATGAAATAACAGCTGGAAACAAAACAATCCGGACGTTTTTTTTAAATAGAACCAACAGACAATGTATTCAATAACAATGGAGAACACAGTAATATTAATGAAATAACCATGGAATGACAGTGTGTGTTTATGTGGTCTGTGTGTGTGTTTTATATATATATAAAAAAATTAGATTCAAAAAAAGTTATGTTTCTTGATGCAAATGGTTCATGAATGTAGCAGCAACTGGACCAAAAAGTCATGTTCTATAAACAGTTGGTAAAACCAATTAAAACCAGGTCATTCATATGTTTTTTTTTTCCCTTTTCAATTTTGTTTCATTGTCGGCTTGGTCTTAAATTGAATTACAAACGGCATGAAAAAAAGTCTTAAAAAGTCTTGAATTTAACTTTCCCTGAGCTGTAGGAACCCTCGGTACTCTATAACTGTACTTACCTACACTTTTTATGTATTTCAATTCAGTTCAGTTTTATTTATAGAGCCCTAAACCATAACAAGGTCGTCTCAGGGCTTTACAAAGTTCATTGGGGAAAGCAATCACAGTCCCAAGCATCCCCTGTCCTTAGCCCCTCCCCCTGTCCTTAGCCTCTCCCTCTGCCCTTAGCTCCTCCCCCTATCCTTAGACCCTCCCTCTGTCTGTCCTTAGCTCACCCCTCTGTCCTTAGCTCCTCCCCCTATCCTTAGACCCTCCCTCTGTCTGTCCTTAGCTCCTCCCTCTGTCCTTAGCTCCTCCCCCTGTCCTGAGACCCCCCCTCTGCCCTTAGCTCCTCCCCCTGTCCTTAGACCCGCCCTCTGTCTGTCCTTAGCTCTTCCCCCTGTCCTCAGACCCTCCCTCTGTCCTTAGCTCCTCCCCCTGTCCTTAGACCCCCCCCTCTGTCCTTAGCCCCTCCCTCTGTCCTTAGCCCCTCCCTCTGTCCTTAGCTCCTCCCCCTGTCCTTAGACCCCCCCTCTGTCCTTAGCTCTTCCCCCTGTCCTTAGACCCCCCCTCTGTCCTTAGCTCTTCCCCCTGTCCTTAGCCCCTCCCTCTGTCCTTAGACCCTCCTTTTTGGCAACAAAATCTCCACACACTGACCCACACTGAAGGGCAGATCCACCCCCATGGACGGACAGACTCCAAGTCTGTATTGGAAGCTTTTTATTATTCGCTTGAGTGTTTTTCACTCTACTCTGAAGCAAGATAATGACGTCCAATCAGAACCCTCTGTACGTCCCGGTCTGAAAGACCAATTAAGTAGAGCGAAATACACCCGTTTCTAAGGAAACCTTTATCCAGAATGAACATATCCATGTAAACATGAATAGCTTTAATTCTGAATTATTTTATTACAAATTAATAATTTGAAATTAAAAAACATCATGTGAATGTAACCAACTGAATAAGTGAAAATGATCTTGGTCAGATTTCGTCTAAAAGTAAGGTCTTATATATAAATAAATAGACTTGCGGTACACCATGTAATTAGTTCTGAAAAGAACTAGGAATATTTTTCGTGATGGTTTGGATGAAATACTTCAACTGTCTTCAGGAGAATGATGCAGAGAAGTCAAAGACTGTCTCCCCCTTATAATGACCCCTCCCCCTTTGACCTCTCTGCATCATTCTCCTGAAGACGCTTGAATCAGTACTTCTACTTTTACTAGAGTATTTTTTTCCACACCAGTAGCTGTACTTCTAATTAAGTACAGGATGTTAATACTCCAAAAAATAAAAAATAAAAAAAAGCATCATTTAAACAACAGCCTGAGTCACGCAGGAGACAAATTGATTTTTTTCTCCTCTTTTCCAATTTACGGAAATGGCTAAATAAAATGAGATTCATCTGTGCCCGGTAATTCTTTTCAGTAAAGCAGTGAAAATGAATTTAATGATCAATGTGCCTCTAATGTTTCCTGCATGAATAGACCCACTCCCACTAAGACTCTGCACAATTTCTACACAAACAAAGAAATATGCTAATTCTTATAATTTCATCACTTCAATGACTGCTGCAGTCCTGAGATACAGCTCCACTGTTGTAATTAAAAGCTATGAAAAGAAGAATATAAACTAATGGCTTTGTGATGAAACCTCTTCCACCTCAGACGAGCGTCGGTGGTGAAACTGCGATCCTGTTTCTTCCCCGTGGGCAGAGCTGTTGTTCAAACCTCACGTGTCTTCAACTCGCTCTTTTTTCTCTGTTGCAGGTTCACAACAGGAACTTACTGTCGCTGGACTTTGATCGAATTACTCGAACTGAAAAGGTGTACGATGACCACAGGAAGTTCACCTTACGGATACACTACGACCACGCCGGGCGGCCGACGCTGTGGGCGCCCAGCAGTCGTCTGAACGGCGTCAACGTGACGTACTCGTCCGGAGGCCACGTGGCCGGGATCCAACGAGGAACCATGTCCGTACGCATGGAATACGACCAGAACGGAAGAATCACATCTCAGATATTTGCAGACGGGAAATCCTGGACCTACACGTATCTGGAAAAGGTAAGAATTATTAACACGGAAACACTTTAGTTGACGGGTCAGTTCATAACACTTTCATAACAGCTGTTATAAACTGCACATAAAACATTCATGACTGTTTCATCAGACATGACTTAACATTCAAACCAAACCTTTCATCAATGTGGAAGACACAACCACCAGACCTTTTCAAAATAAAAGTCCAACAATCACAAAACAGCACTGCTGCTTTTCCCCCAAAACCTCTGAGTCAATGGGTTAGTCCAGTAGTTAGTCCAGTAGGTTAGTCCAGTGGGTTAATCCAGTAGGTTAGTCCAGTGTGTTAGTCCAGTAGGTTAGTACAGTAGGTTAGTCCAGTGGGTTAGTCCAGTGGGTTAATCCAGTAGGTTAGTCCAGTGTGTTAGTCCAGTGGGTTAGTCCAGTGGGTTAGTCCAGTGGGTTAATCCAGTAGGTTAGTACAGTAGGTTAGTCCAGTGGGTTAGTCCAGTAGGTTAGTCCAGTGGGCTAGTCCAGTGGGTTAGTCCAGTGGGTTAATCCAGTAGGTTAGTACAGTAGGTTAGTCCAGTGGGTTAATCCAGTAGGTTAGTCCAGTGGGTTAGTCCAGTGGGTTAATCCAGTAGGTTAGTACAGTAGGTTAGTCCAGTGGGTTAGTCCAGTAGGTTAATCCAGTAGGTTAGTCCAGTGGGCTAGTCCAGTAGGTTAGTACAGGTTCCGGGAGACTAAGTCAGGGTTCGGTGTCTTTGTGGACAGCCAGGGACACGAACCATCAACCTCTCGGTCATTGGGCGGCCCACTCTACCAACTGATCCACAGCCACCCTGAGTACCTTTAAAGAGTATAAAGTACAGATATTTATACAAAAGTAAAAGTAAAAAGTTTCCAGAAAAATAAATACTCAAGTAAAGTTCCTAAAAATTGTCCTCAAGTACAGTAAAGGAAGTACTTTTACTTAGTTACTTCCAGCTCTGTTTAAGTCTTTCATCATGGTCTGAAAACAATCTTCAAAAGTCCTAAAATGAAAGTTATTGGAACCTCCACACACTCTGATGAAGCTATGAAGGATAAAAAGACAATTAAAACCTAATCTTCTGTGTGCTTCTTATATCTGCTGGTGAAATAGTTTTGGTTTTAGAGATGTGAAGTGAATCTAAAAGCTGGGAGACGTGTCATACAGATAAAGTGTGGAGGTATGTTTGTGTAAAGAAGCTCGATGGCAGATTTCAGACTGGAGTTAAAAGTCAACTTGTAATACTTGAGCGGTGTTTGTGCTGCTTTATCAGGCTGGAGCACAGTTATCAACAGAAATGTAATTAAAACCTGTCCTCCGCACCGCAGACGCTATACTCTGTTACGGGTCTGACAGCAAAGTTCAAGCTGAAATAGTTGTGATGACAAGAACAGAGTGAATAAATGTCACTTTCTCCTGCGCTAATTGAAGGCAAGGCTGCTGGGGGAGAAGGTGAAGAGTTTCCCCAATTTAGACACGTCGTGTTAAAGGACAGTTCAGTATTTTTCAGATGAATGTGTTTGTCATCAGTGTCTTTACTCTGGTGCACCCTCGGTGACTTACCCCCGACATTGTCCTGTGAGTCCAGCTCTGGTCCGGTTTTGGTGAAAGCCAAAGTAGTCCCGGCAGGTTTCCCGGGGTCAACAAAATAAAACATGTTTCTTCTCCAAACAGTATGTGTTTGAATGAGTGATTTATTTACATAACGAAATCATTACGGAACAAAAACTCACACCTCATAATTTCTTTGAGCTACTTTCTGTCAATAGCTATAAATGCGCTAGCGTTGTCACTGCTCACAGTTGTGCGCCTGCATGTAGAAAACACTGCCCAACAACTGATGAAAGTAGTTCTCTAAGGCACACAGCTGTTAGCAGTGACAAGGCGCAGAAAAGACCAGACTTTTCTGTGTGAAGTTTACATGTTGTCTTCATGTCTGCGTGGTAGTGTTGCGCGGGCTTTTATGTGCTGGAGTGCATATTGAGACGTTAGAAAGGAGGCAAAAATTATGCTTCATGACTTTTAACATTAGAAGCACAAGGTAAAGACGCTGCGAATGTACTATGTGAGTTTAGAGACAAATTTAAGCTCGCGGGTTGATAGCGGGCGAGTTGGGTTTATCGATACGTGACATCATGCAGGTTGGGCGGGGCGAGCCGAGCCACGTCTTGGATTTGGGCGGGGCGGGTTTCTGTAAAACCCCCTAACCGCGCATCACTACTGCGTGGGGTTCTTCTGGGTTCTCTGGCTCCTCCCAGAGAAAAGAGATCATTGATCATTGTCCCAACTCAGTGTGACACACCTGGGAAAATAAAGCTTAAATAACGAGCTAAATGTGTCTGGCCAAAGTGTTAAGGTAAATCATTTCCCAAAGTGCAAGGTTGACCCGCCTCCCTCAATTTTCTCATTTTGCTACTGGTCGGAGCCAGAAAAGGCGGAGTCAAAGCTTAAACCAATCACTCCAGTCTTTCCTCTGACATATCCAGTAGGACTAACTGGTAGATTCAACTCTTACTGAAGTCGAAAACATCTTTCCTTTTTATAAATGCCTCCAGGATTAGCGTTAGCATTAGCTCTCTGCTCTATTTTCAACAAAAATTTCCAGTTGTGTCAAAGTCTGTGTTGAAGTCTTGCCGCTGCTTCTATAAACATTCCTGTGGTTTCACTTACCATTCGTCACTGCCCAACGCCCCTACCCAGAGCTGCTTGAGATGCTCAATGTTGATTGGCTCCCGAAAAAGAGGGTGGAATTTCATCAAAATCTGTCCATAAGTTTTTGAGTTATATTGTGCACAAACATCCAAACCAACCAACCAGCCAGCGCCAGCAAAAACATAACCTCCTTGGTGGATGTACAAAGCCAAAATGATGATACAAAGTCAAAATCATGCAATAAAAAGTCAAAATTATGCAATAAAAAGTCAAAATTATGCAATAAAAAGTCAAAATCATGCAATAAAAAGTCAAAATTATGAGATACAGGGTCAGAATTTCAAGTTACTAAGCACAACCAGAATTCATCCATATATAAGGCACACTGTGACAAAAATAAAGTCTTTTTAGTGCACCTTATAGTCTGGAAAATACAGTATGTTAATATTCTAATTCTGTGGGGCGTGGTGCCCCCAAGACATCTGGTGCCTTAGGCGACCGCCTAGTCTGCCTATGCCTAACGTCGGCACTGGAGCATTTACATAAATGACCCAACAGTATTCAGAGTTTAAAAGTCACAGTTAGGTTTTATTTGACCCCAGGAAAAGTATTACATCTCCTATATATTAAGTTTAAATGTATTAGTTGGTGGTCAGCATTTTTGGAGGTGTCCTGTAGGTTTATTCCCAGCAAATGTCTTCCTGTCCCAAAAAGGTGCGGTCCCTATCACAAAGACGTTCCACTACCAACAATGTACGAGGATCAGTAATGAATTTAAATGGTGTGATTTTGATGTCAACTATATGTATGTGCTCCTGATCCTCTAAAAAATGAACTAAACTTATTTTTCCTCTGGATAATCCCTTAACTTGTGGGAAATGGACAGAAAATGTCCCCTTTTACAGACTCGGTTTAGTGGTCAGAGAGGGAGTCAAATAAAAAGGTTCCACTTGTGTCAAAGTCTGTGTGCTTCTGGATAAGAAGACGTGTGGATAAGAAAGAAGCAGCGTGTTGACACAGTCATGTCCTCACAACAGAGGAACATATCAGTTTCTAGATGAACATTAGATTTGGTCTGACGGGGGCTGACGTACACAACATGTTATTACTTTTGACATTCAGCTTTTCCTTTAGTGATACTGTGGATTTGTACAAAAGTAAATAGATCACACAACTTTTCCAGTGACCCAGGTCTTTCTTAATCTTTACAGAAGAAGATAACAGCCCTTTATTTGTAACAGGATTTTTTTTCATATTCCTACTTTTTTATAAGTGTAAGAAGTTGTTTCTGTAAAAAAAAAAAACAACAAAAAAAACAACCTTTGAAACACTTATTTTTCCGTGTTAAATTCACATATTAAAATGTATCATATATTAGGAGCAGTGTGTGTGTGTGTGTGTGTGTGTGTGTGTGTGTGTGTGTGTGTGTGTGCTTGTATTTCTATCTTTATAGGGACATGTATATATATATTTACACAGTCAAATTGTGGGGACACTATGACACTATGACTATTGACACTATGGGGACCAGAATTCAGGTCCCCATGAGAGTTAAATATAAGTACAAAGGTCCCCACAAGTAAAATAATGTGACCCTATAAATACATTAATTTGTATTTTTCTGGAAGTCTTCATAAAGCATGAGGGAAACAGGTTCAAACACATGTAATTTTCAGAGGTTTGTAAATGCATTTACTTAAAATAAAATAAATGTGTATATATATATATATATATATATATATATATATATATATATATATATATATATATATATATATATGTGTGTGTGTGTGTGTGTGTGTGTATTTTATTTATTTTTTTATTTTTTTATTATTTTTCATTCACTGACTTTTTAAATTTTTTGTGATGTAATTTGTCTAATTTGTATTATTTATTTTATTTCATTTAATTAAAAATGTGTTAACACTCACTACCCAATGGCTACTTGATTACAGGCTGGGTTCTCATGAGACATGGAAACTAGTGAGTGTGTGTGTGTGTGTGTGTGTGTGTGTGTGTGTGTGTGTGTGAGTGTGTGTGTGTGTGTGTGTGTGTGTGTGTGTGTGTGTGTGTGTGTGTGTGTGTGTGTGTGTGTGTGTGTGTGTGTGTGTGTGTGTGTGTGTGTGTGTGTGTGTGTGTGTGAGTGTGTGTGTGTGTGTGTGTGTGTGTGTGTGTGTGTGTGTGTGTGTGTGTGTGTGTGTGAGTGTGTGTGTGTGTGTGTGTGTGTGTGTGTGTGTGTGTGTGTGTGTGTGTGTGTGTGTGTGTGTGTGTGTGAGATTCAGGACAGTATAATTTCCTAAATTAGATATAATATTGATAATTATGTTTTCATTTGAGGACCATGACCTGTAAATTGCAGCTGTTGTATTGTATCTCAGTTTATGGGGGGGGGCTTTAACAACTGAAACTCAGCTGTTCATTCCATTTAGTTTATTTTTTTGTGTTTCTTCAGTTTTTGGCGTGAGTGTCAGGGATGGTCTGGATCACAGTTAATGCAGTTTGAAGGATTGATGGCACCATGTTATAGTGTTTTAAACCATAGCTTTAAATGATGGATGTGCTCCTGACACTTCCAAACTACAACTAACACTGAAATGGAACCTCAGCTAACCCTGACCTTTGACCTTTGACCTACATTCACCCAAATGTCATGGGACATTACTTTACTGAAATTTTCATAGACATTGTTCCAGTAGTTTTTTCACAGCGTTACTGACAAACAAACAAAAAAATTTCATCAAAATCCATTTGATGATGAATCCCGACACCTTCTGAAGTTCAATATGAAGAACCTTCTAGTGAAGCAGAAATATTTCTTTTGCATTCTCAGTGAGTCGCAAGGAACTAAATAAAAATAATAAAAAAACTTCATTACTGTACTAAAGTAGAATTTTTAGGTATATGTACTTTACTTTTTATTTTTCTGGAAACTTTTTACTTTATACTCTTTACATTTATATAAGTATATGTACTTTATACTCTTTACATTTATATAAATATATGTACTTTATACTCTTTACATTTATATAAATATATGTACTTTATACTCTTTATATTTATATAAATATATGTACTTTATACTCTTTACATTTATATAAATATATGTACTTTATACTCTTTACATTTATATAAATATATGTACTTTATACTCTTTACATTTATATAAATATTTGTACTTTATACTCTTTACATTTATATAAATATATGTACTTTATACTCTTTACATTTATATAAATATATGTACTTTATACTCTTTACATTTATGTAAATATATGTACTTTATACTCTTTACATTTATATAAATATATATACTTTATACTCTTTACATTTATATAAATATATGTACTTTATACTCTTTACATTTATACAAATATATGTACTTTATACTCTTTACATTTATATAAATATATGTACTTTATACTCTTTACATTTATATAAATATTTGTACTTTATACTCTTTACATTTATATAAATATATGTACTTTATACTCTTTACATTTATATAAATATATGTACTTTATACTCTTTACATTTATATAAATATATTTACTTTATACTCTTTACATTTATATAAATATTTGTACTTTATACTCTTTACATTTATATAAATATTTGCACTTTATACTCTTTACATTTATATAAATATTTGTACTTTATACTCTTTACATTTATATAAATATTTGCACTTTATACTCTTTACATTTATATAAATATTTGTACTTTATACTCTTTACATTTATATAAATATATTTACTTTATACTCTTTACATTTATATAAATATTTGTACTTTATACTCTTTACATTTATATAAATATTTGCACTTTATACTCTTTACATTTATATAAATATTTGCACTTTATACTCTTTACATTTATATAAATATTTGTACTTTATACTCTTTACATTTATATAAATATTTGCACTTTATACTCTTTACATTTATATAAATATTTGTACTTTATACTCTTTACATTTATATAAATATTTGCACTTTATACTCTTTACATTTATATAAATATTTGTACTTTATACTCTTTACATTTATATAAATATTTGTACTTTATACTCTTTACATTTATATAAATATTTGCACTTTATACTCTTTACATTTATATAAATATTTGTACTTTATACTCTTTACATTTATATAAATATTTGCACTTTATACTCTTTACATTTATATAAATATTTGTACTTTATACTCTTTACATTTATATAAATATTTGCACTTTATACTCTTTACATTTATATAAATATTTGTACTTTATACTCTTTACATTTATATAAATATTTGCACTTTATACTCTTTACATTTATATAAATATTTGTACTTTATACTCTTTACATTTATATAAATATTTGCACTTTATACTCTTTACATTTATATAAATATTTGTACTTTATACTCTTTACATTTATATAAATATATTTACTTTATACTCTTTACATTTATATAAATATTTGTACTTTATACTCTTTACATTTATATAAATATTTGCACTTTATACTCTTTACATTTATATAAATATTTGCACTTTATACTCTTTACATTTATATAAATATTTGTACTTTATACTCTTTACATTTATATAAATATTTGCACTTTATACTCTTTACATTTATATAAATATTTGTACTTTATACTCTTTACATTTATATAAATATTTGCACTTTATACTCTTTACATTTATATAAATATTTGTACTTTATACTCTTTACATTTATATAAATATTTGCACTTTATACTCTTTACATTTATATAAATATTTGTACTTTATACTCTTTACATTTATATAAATATTTGCACTTTATACTCTTTACATTTATATAAATATTTGTACTTTATACTCTTTACATTTATATAAATATATTTACTTTATACTCTTTACATTTATATAAATATTTGTACTTTATACTCTTTACATTTATATAAATATTTGCACTTTATACTCTTTACATTTATATAAATATTTGCACTTTATACTCTTTACATTTATATAAATATTTGTACTTTATACTCTTTACATTTATATAAATATTTGCACTTTATACTCTTTACATTTATATAAATATTTGTACTTTATACTCTTTACATTTATATAAATATTTGCACTTTATACTCTTTACATTTATATAAATATTTGTACTTTATACTCTTTACATTTATATAAATATTTGCACTTTATACTCTTTACATTTATATAAATATTTGTACTTTATACTCTTTACATTTATATAAATATTTGCACTTTATACTCTTTACATTTATATAAATATTTGTACTTTATACTCTTTACATTTATATAAATATTTGTACTTTATACTCTAGATTGTCAGAATAGACTCATTACTTTTTCAAACTAGACAGATGTGACACTATGAAAAATAAATTGTAAATCAGAAATTATGACTGACGGTTCTGATGGTTCTGATAATATCTTAGACATTCTTCCACTTAATTATACATACTGCGTCCTTAGGGCCTTCTTTATTTTTACTTGGCATGTACCAAATGCCGGATCTACAGAAGCAGCTACCAGAGCCAGTTGGGCTAAGGTTGTGAAATAACACAGTGGGTTTCCTCTGTTATTTTATGATGTTAGAGTTAGCAGGACAGAGATTGGGATGATGAGGTAGTGAGAGAGCCAGCCGAATGCTCCACCATAATTTACAGCTTAAGTACAGTCTATGTTGGTCTCTTAGGATCAGGGTAAGATCCAGACCAGGGCCAGACTAGATTAGGTCCTCATGAGACGGAGAGCTGTAATACTACCAGAGATCAATTAGATAGATAGATAGATAGATAGATAGATAGATAGATAGATAGATAGATAGATAGATAGATAGATAGATAGATAGATAGATAGATAGATAGATAGATAGATAGATAGATAGATAGATAGATAGATAGATAGATAGATAGATAGATAGATAGATAGATAGATAGATAGATAGATAGAAATAATTTGATCCATAAGTGATTTCATACCGTGCAAGGCACCAAATACCCCTCAAAATCTTTAAAAATTGTACATTTTTTAACCAATTTTGTATAAAATATGTGTCAATAGTAAAATAAATTAACCCTTACCCCAACCCTTCATCATCAGATCAATGAATATAGTAGATGCTTTTACTGAAATAATCTCCTCAGTCACTGTATCTTCTGCAGTTTCTTTCTCCTTTATCCAAATGAGTAACAGTCTCTCCATTTCATCATTCAGTGATGACCTCTGACCTCTTTCCATATCACACAGATGCATTTGGAAGGGGTCTCTACTGTTAATGCATCCTTCTGCTTCAATATTGTACTGATGGTAGACGGGTTTCGGCCATATTCCTTTGTGATATCACTCAACCACGTAACACTTTCATATTTTTTTATCATCTCCTGTTTCACTTCTATTAATAACTCAGTCGCTTCTTCTTTTCATTCGCACCAGAATCACTTTCTTTGGGCTCATGATGAATAATGAATACGTTCTGTAATAAAGTTTAAATGAACACACTGGGAAAAAACTCACCAAACAACAGTAACTCTGTGATGAATGAGGGTCAAAGGGTAATGAAAAGCATCATGGGTTGCTCCCTCATAGCCAATGGGATGATACGTACAGTACGTACCTAAGTCTCCCAGTAGAACTGACAGAACCTTAGAAACCTACTGGTGTATGAGTGTGTGTGAATGGGTGAATGTGAGGCTAATGTAAAGAGCTTTGAACCATGAAGGTGGAAAAAAACTATAGAAGTGAAGAACATTTAGTACAGTAATGTACAAATTTATGTCATGGAGGTTTTGTTTCGTAAATTGAATTATTTTTTCGTATTACGAGACGAAATATTGAGGTGAAGTTTTTTTCATTTCTTGGATTGTTTGTCAGCTGGGTCTTTCATAAGTAGAGGTACCACTGTAGTTAGTTGTTTTTTTTTTCTTTTGGCCTTTTATGATATGTAGTTTTTTTATTGTCTTTTATTGATGATTTTATGGTGGTGCTGAAGAGAGAGATTCTGCTAAAATGTAGTTTGCTTGTGTCTGTTAATGACACTAAAGTTTTGTCTTGTCTTTGCTTTCAGTCGATGGTGCTCCTTCTCTACAGCCAGAGGCAGTACATCTTTGAGTTCGACAAAAACGATCGACTGTCCTCTGTGACCATGCCCAACGTGGCCCGGCAGACCCTGGAGACGGCCCACTCCATCGGTTACTACAGGAACACCTACCGCCCCCC
>CM035795.1:4275174-4447674 GCA_020466265.1 Siphamia tubifer
GTGACTGTTTTGTTTTCCTCGTTCGCATGATGAAATATTTGCTCGCAAATGCGAGTGAAATGGGCGCACTGTAGAGTCCTGCTTCGGATAATCCTTTTAAGTGTGATGAGATATTTTAACTAGAAACACTAAAAATACAGGTAGTAAAATGTAGATTTTTCCAGCACTTTGTCTTTTCTCCCAAAAACGATCATGAAATGTTATTCTGCAGTCAGTGTGTTACTGCATGATGGAGTTCAAACTTCCTGCACTTTGTTTAGTTAATAGCTGTGGGAATAAGATATATAACAAAAGAGAAAAGTATTAAAAGTGTTTGCAGGTAAAATATATTAATAGCACTGTTGACAGGTGTTAAAAGTGTCCCAAAAGGGGAGTTAAAAGTGTGTTGCTGTTAATTTTTGTCAGGCTAAAATTAGATGCACAGAACCTTTTTAACCTCTTCTCCAAACTGCTGCTTCTCAGGATGTTCTGTTAATAATCTTGTATTTCTGCTCTAAATAACAGCTGCTAAATGTGTGAACAACCCTCTGCAAACATTCATTTAAAAGCTTTGAAAATCTCACTCAGTACATTTACATGCATGTAGAAATTAGAATTATTGTCTTATTATAATTACAGACTGAACTGGAGTTCCACAGAAATCTGAGTTTATATGCCAGCAAGAGAAATTCTAATTATTGTTCCACTCCCAGACACTAGGGAGCGCTACATGCCCTTTAGCATTAGCATGCTTCCGGTTGGTGCCATAGAAGAACAATAACCAAAGAAAAGCATCAGATTTGAAGCAGACGCAGGAGGAGGAGTATGTAAAGAGTATAAAGTACATATATTTATATAAATGTAAAGAGTATAAAGTACATATATTTATATAAATGTAAAGAGTATAAAGTACATATATTTATATAAATGTAAAGAGTATAAAGTACATATATTTATATAAATGTAAAGAGTATAAAGTACATATATTTATATAAATGTAAAGAGTATAAAGTACATATATTTATATAAATGTAAAGAGTATAAAGTACATATATTTATATAAATGTAAAGAGTATAAAGTACATATATTTATATAAATGTAAAGAGTATAAAGTACATATATTTATATAAATGTAAAGAGTATAAAGTACAAATATTTATATAAATGTAAAGAGTATAAAGTACAAATATTTATATAAATGTAAAGAGTATAAAGTACAAATATTTATATAAATGTAAAGAGTATAAAGTACATATATTTATATAAATGTAAAGAGTATAAAGTACAAAAATATATAAATATAAATATATAGTATATTTGTACAAAAATGTCAGGAGTAAAAGTAAAAAGTTTTACTTGAGTATCTAAAACCTCTGACAGTATGGTAATTATTCTTAAAGCTGAATAATGATTGTAGTTGTGCAGCTGTAGGTAACAGTCAGAGGACACATTAAGTGTGTGTTGTTCAGGTGGAGTGCAGACTTTCACCTTCTTTTCACCAAAGTCGTTTGTGCGTCTGCCAAACACAGGCAGCGTTAGCGTTAGCGTCTGACTGGCATTTGAATGCTAAACAGACTGTTAGCTACACTGGAGTGGCTCTGCCTCCACTGTGATTGATGGCGCTGACATTTCCATTCCTTTGACTAAATTACCAGGGTCTTTTCATTGTCCTCAAACAAATCCTTATTTAAAAAATCTTTGTCAGGTGCCACAATGTGCCAGTGCCAATCTGTGACAAAAGAACCTCCTGAGCGCCACGCTATAACGGTTCTGCTGTCTGTGAAAGTACTGACGTTCTGTACTGCAGTACAAGTACAGCTACTGCTGTCGATAAAATACTCTGGTAATAGTACAAGGACTGATTCAACTGCTTTACTGAAGTAAAAATTTAAAAAAGTACAATTTATCTATAAGCCATTGTAGAGCAGTGATGTGTTTTAGTGTTTTTATCTTTTTTTTTTTTTTAGATTTTATTGTTTTATTGTGTTTTATTTTTGTATTTTTAGCTTTTATTGTGTTTGTATCTCAGTATTTTTAGCTTTTATTGTGTTTTTATTTGAGTAATTTTAGCTTTTATTGTGTTTTTATCTTATTTTTTGATTTCTTGTGTTTTTGTCTTAGTATTTTTAGCCTTTATTTTGTTTTTAAACCAGCATGTATGTGGAATAACACACCATCATATATATTAAAAACATGAACTATCCAGCACTAAAGTAATTAGTTTTAATAATTCATCTGATTAACACATTTAATGTCTGAAGAACAGACTTTATAAAAACTGTTATTACCCCCCTACACACACACACACACACACACACACACACACACACACACACACACACACACACACACACACACACTCTGTAGAAGCAAAACCTGTTCATTAGATTCCTTAAAATTGGGTTCATAACTTACCAGTGATCCAGAATAAGTCTCATTACATTTTGGGAACATTAGGTCAAAGTTTCTATTTTTTTTTAGGAATTTTTAAAGTGTTTTTCTTTTTCCATATATTTATAATGGATGAAATTTAACATCTGTAGAAGCAAAACTATTGGTTGAATTCAGATCAAATTGGTTTTACAGATTGCCAGTGACACAGAAAAGATCTCGTTACATTTTGAGAACAGTAGGTCAAAGTTCACATTTTTACGAATTATTGTTTTTTTTTCTCAACTTTATGAAAAATGGAAAAAAAAATCTCATATCTGTAAAACCAAAACTATTTGTCGAATTCTCACCAAATTGGCTTTATAGATTGTCAATGACCCAAAATAGATCCCATTACATGTTCAGAACAGGAGGCCAAAGTTTAAATTCTTTTAGTTTTTTAAATACCCCCCCCCACCACACACACACACACACACACACACACCCCTTCACACATCTGTAACAGTAAAACGTCTGTTACAATTTGTACCAGATTGTGTTTATGTCCTACCACTGACCCAGCACGCTTACATTCTGGGTAGAGGAAGTTAAAGAGAACATTATTTTATTAATTACAAATCTATTTTTTTCTTCTCTTACTTAGCCTAGCCGCACTAGCCGCACTAGCCACACTAGCCGCACTAGCCACACTAGCCGCACTAGCCGCACTAGCCCCACTAGCAGCAGTAAATCTAATGTTCTATCGTAGTCATCTAGTTACACTTAAGGTAACTTTTAACTAGATTTCCCTGAAACTGGTCGACCAATCACGGTGAAGTATAGAGTCAGGGGGCGGGTGTAACAAAGTGAACGCAGTGCAATGATTCAGTGACAAAATAAGTGTAAACAACCATAGAAGAAGAACAACAACAGGTGTAGATTTACTTTTATCACAGATGAGTGAAGAATGTGAGAAAACGTCAACAATCTTTAAATTCTTTTTACAGAAGCGACAACAGTCGTTCAGCTCCATAATCCACCATTTTGTTTAGTCATTCCTAACTTTCTCCAGACTCCTCCGTCAACTTTCAGGCGCTCTAACTACATCATCCGAAAGAATACACTGATTGGTTGTAGTACCGTCCTATTGCATACAGAGGAATTGAAAGACAACCTTTTAGCCCCGCCTCCTCTGACTATGAAGCACCACTAGACCCATACATGGAATGAATAGAGATAGCACTGCTACGCTAGGCTAGGCTAGGCTATTTACTTATAATGGACAAAATTTAAATTTTCTATAAAAAACATACATTTTTGTTAAACTTACTCGGAACTTCATACACACACACACACACACACACACACACACACACACACACACACACACACACACACACACACACACACACACACACATAGGGGTTTCCTTGTCTCATGAGGACCAAGGTTGTAATCAATTGGGTATTGGGTAGTGACTGTAAAGACTTTTTTTTTAACAAAATAAAATAAAAAATAAAAAAAAAATCAGAAAATTTCATGAAATTAAAAAATACATTTAAAAAATATTTTTAAAGAATAAATGATAATACTAATAAAAACAAATAACCAAATAATTACAAAATAAAGTAATCATTTTAAAAAAACACAAAAATAAATCCTTTTTTTAAAGTAAACACATCTTTACACCTTTGAAAAAAAATGTTTGTCTTTGCACCTGTTTCCCTCATGCTTTATGGGGACTTCCAAATAAAAACTATTAAATGTATTTATAGGCCCACATCACTTCTATTTTACTAGAGGGGACCTTTATTTTATATTAAACCTGAAAATTGGTCCCCATAGTGTTAGAGGTCCCTGTGATGTAACTGTGTAAAAATATCAATGTCTAATATCCAATGACTTTTTATCTCATAATGTGGACTCTTTTAAAGTTGAATTTAGCAGAATAACAGTGTGTTTTGTTCCATCTTACAACTCAACAAGGTTAGTTATTGTGACTTTTGTGTGAGTTTGGTTTAATGCACCTTATAGTGTGGAAAATATGTTATTTCTTCTTTTTTGACACTGGAACTGCTGCAGTCTCAGGAGTGAAAAGGTTAATCTGTGTAGAAAGTGAGTTCAGTTGTAAACCTTAAGTGTTGCTTGTGCTTCTTTGTCAGATGTGAATTGATCCACAGTGTTTCCCAGAGGTGTGTGTGTGTTGACCTCCATCTACTGCAGGTCATTTCTACGCCTGTATTTGATGTTACTGCTGCACATTCATTACACGAACACATAAAAAACACTGTAACTAAATGAGACCAGACACCATTGTTTACTACGCTCCACATTTTTACTCCACATGCACCAGAGGCTAAGTAAAAGTACTTCATTACTGTACTTAAATAGACTTTTTAGGTATCTGTACTTTACTGGAGTATTTTCTTTTCTGGAAACTTTTTACTTTTACTCCCCACATTTTTTTATAAATATATGTACTTTATACTCTTTACATTTATATAAATATATGTACTTTATACTCTTTACATTTCTATAAATATCTGTACATTATACTCTTTACATTTATATAAATATATGTACTTTATACTCTTTATATTTATATAAATATATGTACTTTATACTCGTTACATTTCTATAAATATATGTACTTTATACTCTTTACATTTATATAAATATATGTACTTTATACTCTTTACATTTCTATAAATATATGTACTTTATACTCTTTACATTTCTATAAATATATGTACTTTATACTCTTTACATTTCTATAAATATCTGTACTTTATACTCTTTACATTTATATAAATATATGTACTTTATACTCTTGACATTTATATAAATATCTGTACTTTATACTCTTTACATTTATATAAATATATGTACTTTATACTCTTTACATTTATATAAATATATATACTTTATACTCTTTACATTTCTATAAATATATGTACTTTATACTCTTTACATTTCTATAAATATATGTACTTTATACTCTTTACATTTATATAAATATATGTACTTTATACTCTTTACATTTATATAAATATGTGTACTTTATACTCTTTACATTTCTATAAATATATGTACTTTATACTCTTTACATTTATATAAATATATGTACTTTATACTCTTTACATTTATATAAATATGTGTACTTTATACTCTTTACATTTCTATAAATATATGTACTTTATACTCTTTGCATTTCTATAAATATATATACTTTATACTCTTTACATTTATATAAATATATGTACTTTATACTCTTTACATTTATATAAATATATATACTTTATACTCTTTACATTTCTATAAATATCTGTACTTTATACTCTTTACATTTATATAAATATATATACTTTATACTCTTTACATTTATATAAATATATGTACTTTATACTCTTTACATTTATATAAATATATGTACTTTATACTCTTTACATTTATATAAATATATATACTTTATACTCCTTTCATTCTCAGAATAGACTCATTACTTTTTCAAACTAACCATGTGACAAATAATTTTTTTTTCCAAGGGAAAATCAGTGGAGAGAAATTCTGACTCTCTATCTCATAATTTTGACTCATTATATCATAATTATGCATTTTTTATTTCATATCCATGAGTTTTTAAAAATCTCATCATGATTATTTTTTTTTACTTCAATTGTGACTTTCTTTTTCGCTTCCATTTTTTCAAACTGTTCTGTCCATACGCACAAAACTTAGACCCGATGACTTGATCAAACACATCATCTACACACTAACTCACCTTTAATACCTTCTTATTTTTAAAACTTTTCAGATTTTTCCAGGTCAAATAAGTATTATGTCAGTGCTGTTTTACTTTTGACTTTATTACAATTGATAAGTTTTAACTTTTTTTTTCACTTTTACTTCAGTAAAGCGGTTGAACCAGGACTTCTATAGCCTTTAAGCCCGACTATTAAGACGATCCATAGACTGAGCTTAAAGGGACAGTTCAGTATTTTTCAGATGATTGTGTTTGTCATCTTTACTCTGGTGCACCCACAGTGACTTACCCCCGACAGGGTCCGATGAGCCCAGTTCAGGTCTGGTTTTGGTCAAAGTGAAAGTAGTCCCGGCAGGTTTCCTGGAGTCAACAAAATAAAACGTTTTTCTTCTCAATACAGTATGGCTCAACACCACGGAAATTTGTGTGAAAACGATGTACTTTCTTAACGGATTGGCCTTTTGTCAAAATGGGACCGGTGTCATGGGTACCCCAAAACTATATCTTTGGAAAACAGGTCTCATAGTGGGAAGATCTGGAGAATTTCAAAGGAGGGGCCTTATCTAAAATCCTTGCATGTGATTAGACGAAGAACCTGTCCGTCATCTTGACTGACACACCGATCCAGCCACTCACGTTGAACTCAAGCCGTCACGCTTTACGTCACACCAGCCACAACGCTGCCAAGTCGTGGGGTCGTCCCACCCGGCGACACTGACTGGCTCCTTTGTTTTGACCAAAACCTGAACCTCATGGTATTCAGATGGTAGCATAGAAAAATACAACCAGGGTTAGGAGGAACCCGGAGTACCTGGAGAAAACGAGAACATGCTAACACACAGAAAGGCCTGGTGTGGGAATAGAACCAGCGTCCTACTATCTGTGAGGCACGAGTGTTAACCACTGCACCCCTGTGCCGCCCCATCTTATTCTTTTTGTTATTATTAATGCTGCTACTACCACTACAACTACTGATATTACATACGTCTGAAAGTACATATAAAATAGGTTATCCTGAAAATGGGCGTGCATCTGTCAAGTTTGCCCCACCCCCCTCTTGCGACAGCACTGCCAGTAGTTGTACTTCTACTGCAATAAAAGTTTGTTTTTTATTTTTTACATGTGGACAAGCGACTGAAATGTGTGTTTTTGCCAAATCTGCCCATTCGTGCGGGACATGTGAGTGAGTTCCTGTGAGAGCGCCATAATAGTCCACAGCTGGAATATTCCATAAGCATGTTGTAAGGTTGCAGAATATGAAAAGACTCACCTTCCTTCTGCAGCTCAAAAGATTAAATATATTATGTATGAATAAAAATCAACCAGACACTGTGTGGGTTTTTACTGAGAAGTCAATTTTTTCCAAAAATCTTCTGTGTTGAGCCACAGTGGAATCACATCCAGGTCAGTCAGCTGCAGGTGGGCAGAAACTACATACAAGTACTTACAAGTACTACAAATATATACAAATATATACAGATTTAAACAAAACCTGCTAAAAGACAAAAAGACAAACTAACACAAAAAAGTCAATGAAAAATACAACGACTTTTCTAAAATACTGAAGAAACAAAAACACAAAAATGGGTGGGGGTGTGTGGGTCCAGGTGAGTGTGGGTGGGTATGGGTGTCCCCAACTGTGTGTCATTGCAGGGGGCGACGTTTATTTCTACCAGTCACTTTCACAAACAGATGGACAGAGCTAGCGCGCCTACTTCCAGCAGCAACAACTTGACGCCTGATGTCAAAGACTTTTAAGGAACAAATGGATTGTTGGAGTTTGACGGTGGTTTTTCTGTACACGCATGTGACGGTGTCTGATGAGAACGTTTTTTTCTGCCGCAGACGTCAACAGCTGGTTGGTGACCTTTGGCTTCCAGCTCTACAACGTCATCCCCGGCTATCACAAACCCAACACCAACACCATGGAGCCGTCGTACGAGCTGCTGCGCACCCAGATCAAGACGCAGGAGTGGGACAGCACCAAGGTAAATGCCAGGGGGCGGGGCTTCAATACACCTGGAAATGTTGACTTTTCAAGATTTGAAATGGGCTTTAATTTGATTTATTTTTATTTTATTTTAAAAAAAGAATTTTGAGAAAAACAAAGGCAGTACTAATGTACAATTAGTAAGTACAGAAAGTGTACTGTGTGTAAGTGTACTCATGACAGTATAAATATTGGAACACAGCAATCGTCACGTGACTGAAATCTACCTATTAAAACAGAAACAGACCCCCACACCCCTCGTGGTGGGGTGGGGTCATCACATGTTAGAGATGAAAACATAGTTGTGTCAGGATAATGAGCATTATTTTAGAAAACAGACAAAGTCAAGGAACAAACAGACCTAAATGCAGTACACTGTTAGCCTAGCCTAGCATCTCTATCTCCATTCATTCCATGTATGGGTCTAGTGGTGCTTCATAGTCAGGGGAGGCGGGGCTAAAAGGTTGTAAAGGTTGTAAGGAAATAATGTTCTCTACGTCTTGATTTGTACTTTTATTTTGATAAAGAATGTGTGAACTTTTGGCTCGTTGAGATTTTGTCCATCTGTCGTCTGTCCCACCTCTGGTATATGAAAGCAAAAGCAAAAAAAATAAAATATACCAATTACAGAGAGATTTTAAAGCTTTGGAAATAATTATTGAACCACCTGTGATTTTCAGTGGAATTTCAACCCTTCAGGATGACCTTTTGATAATTAGTTTTTTGAATATTCATGGGTTGGAGTTTGCTTTTCAGTATCAGATGTTCTTCATTTCTGTTTTTCAGAAGTTCACTTTTTCCACCTGTTTTTTGCATCACATTTACACAGCAGAAAACAAAGGCATGCATCACATTTCCAGTCGTACAAATCTCTAGCCTAGCAGTGCTATCTCTATTCATTCCATATATGGGTCTAGTGGTGCTTCATAGTCAGAGGAGGCGGGGCTAAAAGGTTGTCTACCAAATCCTCTGTATGCAATAGGACGGTACTACAACCAATCAGTGTAATCTTTAGGATGACGTAGTTAGAGCGCCTGAAAGTTGACGGAGGAGTCCAGAGAAAGTTAGGAATGACTAAACAAAATGGTGGATTATGGAGCTGAACGACTGTTGTCGCTTCTGTAAAAATAATTTACAGATTGCTGTTGTTCTATGGTTATTCTTCTATTGTTTCCGGTAGTTTCTCTCTGAATCGTTGCAGCGTCAACGTAGCCCCGTTTCCACCCTGCTGTTCGATAGGTACAGTTCAGAGTGGTACACTTATTTTAACATTTCCATTACAACAAAAGCGTACTGGTCCCATGGTACCCATTACTATTTTGGTCACCCTTCTACTAGGGGTCCCAAGCGTACCGTACCACTGCCATTTGGGAGGAACCAAGCATTGGCAGATGGTGATTAGTTGAGGAAAAGCGTCATTGTGCAGTGCGTAAGAACAATAAACTGAAAACAGCACCATTTTTAAAGTCCATCTGCATCAGAAAGAAGAGAAGGTGGCTGATGAGGTACAAGTTTTACGGTGGATGATTAGTGAGGAGGTGGTGCAGAGGCAGGTAAATGTTCTGCACTTCTATAGTTGTTCCAACTTCATGGTTCAAAGCTCTTTACATTAGCCTCACATTCACCCATTCACACACACTCATACACCAGTAGGTTTCTAAGGTTCTGTCAGTCCTACTGGGAGACTATGCCAGGGTTCAGTGTCTTTGTCCAAGGACACTTGGACATGTGGACAGCCAGAGTCGGGTGGGGCTGTTTGTTAGGATTAATTAAACAAAATGGTGGATTATGGAGCTGAACGACTGTTGTTGCTTCTGTAAAAATAATTTAAAGTTTGCTGACGTGTTGTCACATTCTTCACTCATGTTTGAAAAAAGGAAAGGAATTGTTCTTCTTCTATGGTTGTTTGTCTCTGAATCGTCGCAGCGTCACTTTGTTCTGACTCTATACTTCGACCACTTTCAGGGAAATCTAACCAAAAGGTACATAGAGAGTAACTAGACTACTATATGTACTCCTCTATGTGTACTCCTCTCCTCTCCTCTCCCCTCCTCTCCTCTCCTCTCCCCTCCTCTCCTCTCCCCTCCTCTCCCCTCCTCTCCTCTCCCCTCCTCTCCTCTCCCCTCCTCTCCCCTCCTCTCCCCTCCTCTCCCCTCCTCTCCTCTCCTCTCCCCTCCTCTCCTCTTCTCTCCCCTCCTCTCCTCTCCCCTCCTCTCCCCTCCTCTCCTCTCCCCTCCTCTCCCCTCCTCTCCCCTCCTCTCCCCTCCTCTCCCCTCCTCTCCCCTCCTCTCCCCTCCTCTCCCCTCCTCTCCTCTCCTCTCCTCTCCCCTCCTCTCCTCTCCCCTCCTCTCCTCTCCTCTCCCCTCCTCTCCTCTCCTCTCCTCTCCTCTCCTCTCCTCTCCTCTCCTCTCCTCTTCTCTCCCCTCCTCTCCTCTCCCCTCCTCTCCCCTCCTCTCCTCTCCTCTCCTCTCCTCTCCTCTCCTCTCCTCTCCTCTCCTCTCCTCTCCTCTCCCCTCCTCTCCTCTCCTCTCCTCTCCCCTCCTCTCCTCTCCTCTCCCCTCCCCTCCTCTCCTCTCCTCTCCTCTCCCCTCCTCTCCTCTCCCCTCCTCTCCTCTCCTCTCCTCTCCTCTCCCCTCCTCTCCTCTCCTCTCCCCTCCCCTCCCCTCCTCTCCTCTCCTCTCCCCTCCTCCTCCCCTCCTCCCCCCTCCTCTCCCCTCCTCTCCCCTCCTCTCCTCTCTTCTCCTCTCCTCTCCTCTCCCCTCCTCTCCTCTCCCCTCCTCTCCTCTCCTCTCCCCTCCTCTCCTCTCCTCTCCTCTCCTCTCCTCTCCTCTCCTCTCCTCTCCTCTCCCCTCCTCTCCTCTCCTCTCCTCTCCTCTCCTCTCCTCTCCTCTCCTCTCCCCTCCCCTCCCCTCCTCTCCTCTCCTCTCCTCTCCCCTCCTCTCCTCTCCTCTCCTCTCCTCTCCTCTCCTCTCCTCTCCTCTCCTCTCCTCTCCCCTCCCCTCCCCTCCTCTCCCCTCCCCTCCTCTCCCCTCCCCTCCCCTCCTCTCCCCTCCCCTCCTCTCCCCTCCCCTCCTCTCCTTAGCATGGCTAGGCTAGTACTCTGAAACACTGATACATTTTTTTACAATATTTAATCCATGTCAGGATAATGACCATTATTTCAGAAAACACTGCCCTTTCTCTACGTCTTTTTTCTTAACAAACAGAACACACATTCAGCCGCTCTCAGTAGTTAAAAAACAGAAAAGGATGTGACTATTACCAGGTGTGGGAGCGCACGCTGTGGTCAATTGCACAGGAAATGAAACGGGTCTAAGTCTGCAGAGTTGTTTTACACACAGCAACTGCAGGAGAAGCCCAGTCAAAGCCTGAACAGAATATGTGAAGTCATCTGACATTCATATCTGCACAGGAACTATCTGATTCAACAAGACATTCGCCTATTTCCATTTCAAATATTTGCAAGTAGATATGATGGAAAAGGTGTTGTAGATAAGAGCCAGTAAATACAGCATTCTCCTCACAGATACTGCCTTGACCTCACAGCTGACTTCTTCCAACTCACACAAATGCATTTCTCATCCAAGGCATAATATTGATGCAGGACTAAATGTACCAAAAATAAATAAATAAATGCAAAATATATATAAAAAAATAATTAATTAAATATGTATAGAGGTACGGGGCGGCACGGTGGTGCAGTGGTGAGCACTCGTGCCTCACAGCAAGAAGGACCCTGGTTTGAATCCCGTACCAGACCTTTCTGTGTGGAGTTTGCATGTCCTCCCCGTGTCCGCGTGGGTTTTCGCCGGGCACTCCAGTTTCCTCCCACCATCCAAACACATGCACTGATAGGTTAATTGGTTAATCTAAAATTGTCCATAGGTGTGAATGTGAGAGTGATTGTTTGTCTATATATGTTCAGCCCTGAGATGAACTGGCGTCTCATACAGGGTGTACCCCGCCTTCACCCATTGTAGCTGGATTAGGCCCCCAGTGACCCCCGTGACCCAAGTGAGGATAAAGTGGGTTCAGATAATGAATGTATAGAGGTGAAAAATGGCTCATTGATGAAAATAATGAACAAAATGAGGACAAAATTGGTCAAAACAATAAAAATGCAGATACAAAAAATATGGCTGCATAATTAATGGAATAAAAATTACACAAAATAATGAAACAAGGACACAAGATTACCAAAAAATTAACTAAATAGGAAAAAAATAAGCATAAATAAGTAGCACAATGAGAAAATGATAGATAGATAGATAGATAGATAGATAGATAGATAGAATAAGATAACGAAACAACAATTAGTTTCTCCATTATTTGTTTCCAAAACCAAAATGAAAAAACAGATAGTGATGTGTTTTTTTTTTCAGTTTTCCTTTTTGTGTTTAAATTTCCTGTTTCCAGTTTTATCCAATTTTGACCTGAAGCAAATTGAGTAAAACGGGAATGAATCTTAACAACCTAAAGAAAGATCATGATGAAAAATGAATGAATGATACACAGATTCAGGTGGTCCAGAAATGTTAACATTTACAGTTTATGGAGAGTACACAGAAATGTTTGAAAATGTATGATCCCATTAAAAAACAAACTAAAATGCCGCTCCTTTATCTAGTTTGAGTTTTTTTCTTTAATTGCTGAGTAAATCATCCGTGTGTCTAATGTATCATGTGACTTCCAGTGCCAGTGTCAGCCCTTAAACCATGCTGTACAGACACAGAGCAAACATAATTGATTTCTTCAGATGTCTTTTTTCTGAAAAGCTGCTGTGTTAAAAAGTAAAGATGATTCATATGTTGAACACTTTCAGCTTTGTTTATGTTCATTGATAAGAAGTGAGTGGAAGTCTAAGTCAATTTACTGTTGAACAGTAAAACCACTGAACCATACACAGGCTTTGTCAGGAATATATGCAGTATTTCTGGGGTCTTTAAAAGCTGACCTTTATGCAGAAATACATGTTTTTCTGCTTCTTATCTTGAGCTGACGTGGCTCAGTTGTTAGGGTGGGTTGTCTGTTAACCAAAGGGTTGGTGGTTAGATTCCTGCTCCCTTCCTTGTCAGTCAGGGACAATGTTATGCACTGTGAAGCATGGAAGAAAGTAACAGAGATTTGGGGATGATGGTAATTAGGCTACTTGTTCATTTGTTTAAATTAGACGACTCTTATATAAAAAAAAAACTGCTGTGTACCGGAAAATTACAGTTGTGTCCAAAATACAGTGGTATCTCTACTTACGAAAGACCCAACTAACTAATAATCCAAGTAACGAAAAACCGTTACCTCAATTTTTCGTCTCTGAATGTGAAAGAAAATTTTATTGACGACAGGATTCCAAAACCCCAAGACATAAATACTGTGTACAGCATGTACTGTATGTACTGCATGTACTGCATGTACTGTATGTCCTGCATGTACTGCATGTACTGTATGTACTGCATGTACTGCATGTACTGCATGTACTGCATGTACTGCATGTACTGTATGTACTGCATGTACTGCATGTACTGCATGTACTGCATGTACTGTATGTAACGATGTCATGTACGTACTGTATGTAGATTCCCATTGGCTATGAGGGAGCTACCCATGATAGTTTTGTGAGCCTTTGGCCCTCATTGACCCACAGAAAAAAGACACAACCCGAAAAAATGTCCACGAGCCCACCCCAATGTCGCACACGTCCCATGCACCCCAGGAAGACCACCACACGCTGTCAAAAGGCAATCCTCCCCGGGTCTACACCCCACCAAATGTCCATCAACAAACACAGCTGAAGGTGAAAGTGACAATTAAGACAAATACAATGGTATGAAAATGACCCACATGTCTGGTATGAAAATGACCCACATGTCTGGTATGAAAATGACCCACATGTCTGGTATGAAAATGACCCACATGTCTGGTTCATTTGAATGGTTTAATGTTCAGTCAGTCAAGACACATTTACCCACTGACACCAATACATTGCATCTAAAATATACATTTCTTTTACTTTAAGCACATATTTCATACAACATGTGTATACTTTTTATAATTTTTAAAGGGTTTGAGGAGTAGTATTAGGGGCCTTGGAATGAATCAGGTCTTTTACATATAAAATGCGAAAATTCACAGTACGAAAACACTTCTGGAAGGAATTAATTTCATAAGTAAGAGGTACCACTATATTTCATATACAACACTAATACCATAGTTGTTACCCGCCCACACCAAGCGTGTAGGGAACGCCCACCAATCCCACCTAGCGTCTGCGGGGAGGGTAGCGTTGTGAATGAGTGCTGCGGCGCGGAGTTCGCATTGCTGTCTAGTGGATCACCAACGTTAGACTAGTTGGAGGTAATTAGCGTTTATCCCGTGTACGAGCAGTGATGTTGTGGTGTTCAGTCGGTGTTGATGACGGCGCCACGTTGATCCTCAGTGCCGACGCCCAGACCAGACTCATTACAAACGGTGGTTCTTTCACGCATACATCTAGCTTTCAAACTCCACCTGGTGCTATCCTGTACACTTGACATTTTGTGGTGGAGCAGAAGCGTGCCTGCCTTTTTTCATTTAAATCCCTCCCGTGGCTGGTGCTGCTGAGTCCGCACACAGATTGAAAAATGGCGTGAGGAGGCAGACAGATGAGGGTTTCAGCGCCAGCCTTGATCTCTGCTGCTGGAGGCTGATTGTGTCCCGCATGCTATGAATGATTCCTCTGTCAGCGTGTCCCAGGAGGGTGTTTGCAGTAAAGGGGAGGACATTTCTGCTCCCACCCAGCCCCGCTTCCCTGAAGGGGCTCCTGGGACAGCTGACCTGGTCACACTGTTGGCATGGTAAACAAACATGGAGTGGCACAGTGTGAAGCGTCCCCCCAGGCTACAGCTCCTGAGGGGATAAACAACCCCCCCCCCCCGTTCACTCTATTCACCCCTCCACCCTAGCCTTCCTCTTCCTATGTTTCCTGGATCTGATGTCATGTCAAAGAACAAAGTCATTACTTACAGCCTGTTACGACCCAAAACGTAATAACTACCAGCAAAGTACTAATATTTAACTACCGTACTAACATTTAGCTAACATACTAACATTTAGCTATGCTAATAATGTAGGATAATAATGTATGCTGATAAATTAGGCTAATGATGTATGCTAATAATGTAGGCTAATGATGTATGCTAATAATTTAGGCTAATGATGTATGTTAATAATGTATGATAATGATGTATGCAAAAAAAAAATTAGGCTAATTAAGTATGCTAATAATGTATGTTAATAATGTAGGATAATGATGTATGCTAATAATTTAGGCTAATGATGTATAATAATTTAGGCTAATGATATATTCTAATAATGTAGAATAATGGACGCATGCTAATAATTTAGGCTAATAATGTATGATAATGATGTATGCAAAAAAAATTAGGCTAATTAAGTATGCTAATAATGTATGTTAATAATGTAGGATAATGATGTATGCTAATAATTTAGGCTAATGATGTATAATAATTTAGGCTAATGACATATTCTAATAATGTAGAATAATGGACGCATGCTAATAATGTAGGATAATGATGTATGCTAATAATTTAGGCTAATAGTGTATGCTAATAATGTAGTGTAATAATCTAGGCTAATGATGTAGGAAAGTAGGCTAAATTATAGGCCTAATGTAGGCTAATAACGAATGCTAATAATGTAGGCTAATGATATGTATGAAGCTAATGGACAAACTATCAATAGTCCATGTGTTTTATTATGGATCAGTTCTACAAAGACACTAAACTCTTAGTAACAGAAGCAGAAAATAGTTCAAATTGTGTCTAATTTTCTTTAGACATTTCAGGTTTTTCACATTTTATTGTGACAGGATAGTTTGTAAATGTACATATTTCCATAATTTAATATTATTTTTTGCAGTAAAACAATGACAAAAATTTGAAGTTGTCATTATTTATAGGCAAAGAAAAACTGAGAAGAAAATATGGAGTCATTTAATATTTAATAAGTTATTAAAATCCTCTTCATCCCACGGGCCGGATGTTTCAGGCCCCTGATGTCAGTAATGGTCAATTCATTATTGTATTGTCTTTTTTATTATATTTTTTAATTCATTTTTTGTCGATTTAATGAAGAAGCAGATGACTTCCTTTATACTGTTCGATTTTATTTGTATTTTTACTTATGTATTTGTTTCCTCTTTAAAGAGTGAAATAAAAATAAATAAATCAAAGTAAAGAAAGGGCGGTCAGTGGCGGTGTCTGCTCAGAACTTCCCGCCTGTAGCCACACTCCGCCTGCACCAGATTTAGAAGCTGTCAGGACGACTTTGGAGATGAACGGCTTGACAAAAACTCCTCAGGACGCTCACAGCATCTTATCTGGGGCGACGGCTGTGTGTGTGTGTGTCTGTGTGTGTGCATCTTGTATTCCTGTCTTTATGGGGACATTGATATGTTTACACAGGGTTAGGGACCTCTGATACAATGTGGACTAAAATTCAGGTCCCCACAAGAGTTAAATATAAATAATGGTCCCAACTATAAAATAGAAATGATGTGGCCCCTATAAATACATGAATCCTCATAAAGCAAGAGGTAAACAGATCCAAAGTGAAACATGTATTTTCTATGGTTTGAAGATGTTTCCTTAAAAAAATGTTTTTTAATTGTTTTATTTTATTTTGTATTTGTTTTCATTTAATTTATTTTTTTATAATTTTTTTTATTTAATTTAATTTTAAATTTTTTTAAATTATTTTTCAAAAGGTTTTTTATTTTGGTTCTTGGTCCTCATGAGTCATGGAAACCAGTATGTGTGTGTGTGTGTGTGTGTGTGTGTGTGTGTGTGTGTGTGTATGTATCATGAGGGGTTTTTGGCCCATTTCCATTTTATATCAGTCCTCTCATTTTAACATCTTTTCTTTGTTTTACTTTCTGAACAGTATCAGCTGGTGTTAGGAAACAGCATTAATTTTAACCTGAGGGTCAGTTCTGTCTATATGCCACGTATATTTATTTCATGTACAAGAGAGTTCAAAGTCTTTAACATTAAAAACTTGGATTATTTGTTAGCTGGGGCTTTAGTAAATAGAGGTACCACTGTATATATATATATATATATATATATATAGCTACTCGTGTACTCGTGGTTGATATTGGTCACAGCGTGACTGTCACAAACCAGTTCTTTCAGCCTTTTTCCAAATATCATGGCTGTCACAAATGATCAGACAGATTTGCGTTTGCTGACAAACACCTCTGGCCTTTATTTTGAGAAAGTGTGATCCATTCTCAGCTTCAAAACATACACCCTTATTTGTTTGTCACTGATAGTAACTGTGACAAAATTAAATCATTATCTCCATCCTTCACGTCAAAGTCGATCAAATAAAGAGGTGATCAACAGGAATGCTTTGTTTGTTTGGTTTTTACACCTTTCGCTGGAATATTTTTTCTTGACTTGATGGCGCAGCCCTCATGAGTTCACACCAAAAATAAAACTGCGGCGTTCATGTTTGGCTCCTAAATGACAGTTGCCTTTACAGCTCAGTCTCAAAGCAAACAATCCGGCTCCTCTGTCTTTTTCTGAACTTAAAATAAAATAAAAGCTGATACAAATACTTTTCCCTTCCTCCAGCACAACTCCACTTTCATAATCATTCAGCTGAGGAAAATTGGCATAATGCCAGGACATTCCCAATGCCCTCGTCCACAAAAACAGAATAAACTGAACCTCTCTTTAATTTTAACCAGTAGCTCCGACAACAAAGAGTCTGTCCCCGTCTGAAGCAGCGTTCAGCCTGATTTTTGTTTTGCTTTTGTTTATAAAGTACTAGTGCAGATCCCATGTGAGATTGTTTGCTACTAATGTGTTGAAATGAGTTGAAAGGAGCAGAAAGAAAGACTATAATAATTATTTGGGGCTCTTTTGGGAGTGTGTACTGGAATCTGTGAGTATGCTAATGCTAATGGTGTCAGTTGTTACTGCTGGTGGAGTTAGTAAAACCCAGTTTCAAGTGGAGCAGACAGTCTACCACTGTAGTGGTTTGTGTCATGCTAACGCAGGCCACACCAATCAACACCCAGCAAGATATATTATTATTTATATGGCTGTGAAGTGAGCCAACAGTCACTCGTCCAACACTCAAATGTCACTGTCTACTTTCAGACATGAATGCACAAAAATCAGGAAACTGGGCAATGTAGCTCCGCCTACTAAACTACAGCTAACAACAAACACACCAAAAATGAAAATGGTCTAAAAGTGAAGTGATAAAACTGAACAGTGGATGAGCCAGATAGTAATGTAGTCTACAGTCATTAAGAGTGGTACAATGTTCAGTTGGAGGTGAATCAGACATTTGGTAAATTACGGATCTTGTTAAACTTGTGCAAATGCGCCATAATAATAGCTTTGGATTTATAGGGGTGGGAATGTTTATATGAATTTCTTCTATTAAATTAATTTAATATGTAAATTGTGATAATGTAAATCATGGTCATCTGTCCATTTACATGTTAAAATCAGTATTAAGACTGTAACGTCAACCTGTCCTGGGACTACAGGTGGAAATTAGCATTTTTGCTATAACCTGGTACAACGCATCTTTCCTTTGTGGTCAATGTAAAATTGTACACTGTCCCTGTATAAAATAAAATGAAATGAGAAGAATGGTCACAAGTGGACTTCCTGTGGCAATGACAAAAATGGAGGAACTGTAGTTGTTAGCAGCATGTAGCACAGTTTTGTTGTTGTCATAGAGACCTCGTGAAAGTCCATAACAGCAGTTAGTAGGCAACATGCACGACGAAATTAGAAAGAGCAATGAATTTAGTTCAATATCTTTGTTGTTGTTTGTCGTAATGGTGTGAAACTTTTCACTGCCATCCACCATAGTACTGGAAAGTCACCCTCCAAATGTTGGATCATTTGGTGGAGTTGTAAATGTTCTGCTCTTCTATAGTTGTTCCACCTTCATGGTTCAAAGCTCTTCACATTAGCCTCACATTCACCCATTCACACACACTCATACACCAGTAGGTTTCTAAGGTTCTGTCAGTCCTACTGGGAGACTAAGTCAGGGTTCAGTGTCTTTGCCCAAGGACACTTCGACAGCCAGAGCCAGGACACAAACCGGTAACCCTTCGGTCATTAGACAACCTGCTCTACCAAGTAAGCCACAGCTGCCCCGTTGTGCAGGGGTTAGGCATTCCACAGACAAACACGACACACTACAGACACAGATTTGTTGAATTATAAATAGATATTAAAAAAGCACGTTTCTAAATCCTAGACTAACCTCTTCTGGAAACTGAATGACAAACTGCTTTAACCACCCAGAGGTAAAATGGGAGGATTTAGACTCTTTTCAATGAATCTCTGCTCAAACATCTTCACAAATCTGTTGAAAAACTGCAGAATTTCACATGAAAACTTTATATTTAGAGGCTCTTGTCCCGTAGCTTCACTTCAAACAAGAATTAATTATTACTAGTGTATTAAACCCAGTCTATAGATGAGGTTTTTGACTGTAGACATTTAGGCTGAATCCCATTTCACCCCTACTTCTTACCCCTTCTGCTGTAGTTGTTTGGTTATCCTGGCTATAACTATATTTTTACTAATATCTGCTTCGAATCGGAGTAGTACTATGCATCGACTGAATAGTCTACGTTTTTGTAAATAGCGTAAATGTGTGTTTTATGGAGAAAATTCCACATTGCGACAATGTCAAACTTTATACAATACAATAGTTATCGCAACTTATAAACAGTTGGTTACGGTGAAAATACTACATTTGTGTACTTCTTTCGTAGATGCCACAGATTCCCATTGCATTCTGGGAAATTTCTCGTACCCCTCTGTTTGGAGTCTGCCTCTGGAAAATCTCCCTTTGAAGGGGTATAAAGCCCTTCCCGCTAACATGAATTGAGACACCCCTACCCCTACACGTGGATGCGCAAAATGGCGGGGAGGGAGAATGGGGTGAAATGGGATTCAGCCAAATCACAAAGAGCTTTACAGTGAAACAAAAAAAATGTAAATACAACTAAAACACTAATATACAATTAAAATACAATTAAAACCTAATTGAAATAAAAGTAAGATAATATAAACATTGTTTCTGCAGTCATGTGGTAGTATGGCAACAGGCTTCAGTCAGTGTTGGGTTAGCGTTCAGCTTGTTCATGTTCTGTGGGACTAACTGCGTTCTCCTTGTTTGGTTTCCAGTCGCTGTTGGGTGTTCAGTGTGAGGTCCAGCGGCAGCTCAAGGCCTTTGTGAAGCTGGAGCGTTTTGGTCAGATCTACCGAGCCAAAAGTGCTGGATGTCCTCAGACCAAAGACAAGACAATCTTCGCCTCCGGCGGCTCCATCTTCGGGAAGGGGGTGAAATTTGCTATCCGAGACGGCCGCATAACGACCGACATCATTAGCCTAGCCAACGAGGATGGGCGTCGCATGGCTGCCGTCCTGGACGACGCCTTCTACCTGGAGAACCTGCACTTCACTGTCACTGGCGTGGACACCCACTACTTTGTGAAGCTGGGCTCGGTGGAGGGTGACCTGGCACTGATCGGCATGACAGTGGGCCGGCGAACGCTGGAAACGGGCGTCAATGTCACTGTGTCTCAAGTCAATGCGGTGCTGAACGGCAGGACTAGGCGCATCACAGATATCCAGCTGCAGTATGGCGCCCTGTGTCTGAACACGCGGTACGGCAGCAGTGTAGACGAGGAGAAGGCGCGCGTGCTGGAGCTGGCACGGCAGCGGGCGGTGGCGCAGGCATGGGCCCGCGAACGCCAGAGACTACGAGACGGAGAGGAGGGCTCCCGAACCTGGACCGAGGGCGAGAAGCAGCAGCTCCTGGGCTCGGGGAGGGTGCAGGGCTACGACGGGTACTACGTGGTATCAGTGGACCAGTACCCAGAGTTGGCAGACAGCGTCAACAATGTCCACTTCATGAGACAGAGTGAAATGGGCCGAAGGTGACATGAACATGATGCTCCGGAAGCACGGACTCACATGTAGGACACGGGACTTCTTGCCAAAGACAGTTGTGTACATGACCACCTTTGTTTTTCCTTGACTGTGCTCAACTTGGTTTTTAATATACTGAAAAAAGACAAAAAAAATTAAAACGCGGGAAAAAAAAACAAAAAAAAAACATGGTTGCGATCAGTTGCACTGTATTAATAGAAGAGTGCCCTTCTCCTTTTGAAGATTCCGGAACAGTCTTTGCCCTTCAAGTGCGGCTGTCAGAACGTTTGCCACGTCTGCGACTTCTTTTCATGACCGAGGCCGTTTCTCAATACCAAGTCCACCAGGTTTGGACTTACATACTTGGCAGTTTGGACTTAGCAAGTTGGACCTGAGAGTACATTCTCTGGAGGACAGAAGGACACTGGTCGTTTATTCTGCAATTGGGACGGCAGCGTACTTGATTGCATCACCAACTCAACTCGTCTTGACTTACCCACTTCCGGCTATTTTCCAAAAACTTCAGAGCAAATTTTAAACTTTGCGCTATCATTAAGAATCGACCACAGATTTAAAGTTTTAACATCCACTTTCTCACATAAAATAATCTTAAAATGACATTCCATGATACTAAGTTATTTCCATATTTTTAACTTTCAGTTGTTGGTTCGAAATGCATTCTGGGAATGGAGGCTGCCCCAAATCCACACAAGTCACCACCCAATGCATCCTCAATTAAATGGGCGTGTCGAGAACACTTCTGGGAATTTCTGCCGTTCTGGGTGATATACGAACTTGTGTATTTGGACAGTATTTGGGCTGAAACTGATGATGTTTCAGAGGGACATGAGAACACAACTACAGACAAGAACGCAGATTGAGAAACGGCCCAGGTTTCCTCGTCCCATCGCTAATTCTGTTCAAAGGAATCCAAGAGGACTATGGGTAATGCGTTTCGTCGCCTGGCTCGCTCTGGTGCCAGACTCGCAGGTTGTTATTCACAAAGCTTGTTCCATTCTGCCTTTTTCTGCGCCTCAGCCAAGGAGATTCCTTCTCTCTTTTAATCACTTCTTTTTTCTACTTGAAGCCCTCGTCGCCCCGGTCGTCCATAAATAATGTGAGCGGTTCCTGTTGGTGCTGCAGCCCTTCATCATCACCGCAGCTGAACTCGTCAAAGCACCTTCATTTGTGTGATGTCTCGTACTTGTTTAAAACAGGAAGCTGGATGCAGGGCTCTGCCATGACTCTGGAGGCCTCGGTGCACGTCCGCCACCGCCGTGCCCGTCCACCGCCCAACAACACAATTACCAACTGCTTGATGGAGCTTCAAGTATATGGTAAAAGCCAACAAAGGGATGTGAGGTCAACTTTTGATTTTTAGTTGGTGTGTATTTTAATTTCTAACTGGAAGAAAAATGAAAATTGTTCTCTGCTCCTTTTGATTTGACTGTGGTCAAACAAGTCCATCCTGAAAATATTGAAGAGCCACTCTATAACGTGGAATTAATGTCTGTATTAAACAAAACGGTATTTTACAGGAATGGGTTTGGATTACATTTTAGTTTGTTTTTTTTTTATAAATAGCTATATGAATTAACAGTATAACAAATGTGAATTTTAAAAAATGTGAACTATTGTCCCTTTTATTGTTAATTGTTGTACTTGAACAATACTTAAGGGTGTTTCAACACATGGCATAAACTATGAAAGATGGTTTAGTTAAATCAATTACTGTGTTTTTCATTAGACCTACTACATTTAACTGATCTCAAATGCATATGAAAGGCAGTGTTTGTTTATCAGTGAGCTTTAGTCAGTATTCTTCACCACAAGGTCGACTCAAACCAAGTTCAGGATGAAATTATTTTATATAAAAAAAAGAATTAAGTAAAAAATGCAGAGGTAGTAAAAGTACTTCCATTCTGTACTTAAGTAGCAGTACAGCTACTGGTGTGAAAAATACTCTGGTAAAAGTTAGAAATACTCATTCAACTCCTTTACTGAAGTAAAAGTAAACAAGTACAACTTCTCACTTGTAATAAATGAAAATTTTAAAATGACTTTTTTTGCATGAATTAAAGAATATTTTTACTAGAAAACCAGAAACTAAAACTAAACCCTTGCATTTACTGTGTAGATAATGTGTTTAATCTGCTTAGTTATTCAGTTTAGTGAATATGGACAGAATATTGAGGAAAATTAGGGGCAAAGACATAATTGAAAGAAAGTCATCAATATGAGATTTGTTTTAAAAAGTGATGAATACGAGATTTTAAAAAAATACATAATTTTGAGATAAAAGGTGAAAATGTCACTATCATGAGATTAAAAAGTCACAATTATGACATAAAAAGTAATAAATGTGACATAAGAAATGCATAGTCATGAGAAAGAGTTGAAATTATGAGATAATGAGTCAAAATGATGAGAGTCAACTTTACGAAATAATGTGTCAGTTACGAGATAGAGTCAAAATTACATGATAGTCAAAGTTACAAGATAAAGAGACAAAATTGCAAGACAGTTAAAATTCCGAGATGGAGTCAAGGTTACAAGAAAGAGTCAAAATTATTAGATAAAGATACAAAATTACAAAATAAAGAGTCAGTTACGAGATAGAGTCAAAATTAGGAGATAGTCAAAGTTAAATGATCTGCACTTATATAGTTCTTTTCCACCTTCATGGTGCTCAAATCGCTTTACATTAGCCATCCAAGTTATGAGATAAAGAGTCAAAATTATGAGATAGAGTCAAAATTATGAGCTAAAGAGACAAAGTTACAAAATAGTTACAATTCTGAGATAAAAGTCCTTAATTCTACTCTGTAAAGTCGCAGTTTTTCTCCACTGATTTTCCCTCTGAAGTGACTTGTTTTTATTACTGTCACGTTTTTAGTTTGAAAATTTAATGAGTCTATTCTGAGAATGTAAAGAATATAAAGTACAGATACTTATATAAATGTAAAGAGTATAAAATAGAGATATTTATGAACAAATGTAGGGAGTAAAAGTAAAAAATTACCAGAAAAAGAAATATTGCAGTAAAGTACAGATACCTAAAAAATCTACTTAAGTACAGCAATGAAGTACTTTTACTTAGTTACTTCCACCTGTGAAAAAATAACAAAGATCTCATTAGTGACGTGTCTGACATTAACACGATATGTGTTTGGAAGAAAATGGCGGTCAGCGTGTTGCATTGTGGGTGAGATGAAGGGTCTAAATTGCCTTTGGCCTCTGGGCGCCCGCGGGTCAGCATTCAAAAGTGGCTTCATTCTCCCACAGTGGAGTTCCAGTGGGTCCCAGTGGTTTCAGTGTGTCCCAGTGGGTCCAGGTGGTCCCAGGGCTGAGGGAAAGTGCTTCAGACCTGCAGCCGAACTTGTTCCCGTTTACAGACTAAAGGTCGTCTTTATCCGACCGCCTTGGAAATGACCCACTCAGACACGTTCTCAGTCCCACGTGTCCACGTCCTTTCCCGTGGACACTGTGAAGGACAATTCACTCATTGGAAAATGTCATTATGTGAAAACTCAAGAGGAGTCCAGACTATTTTGGAAATGGTGTCACAGTAGTTTTTGGAGCTACGTCCTGGTCATCTTTCATTCACCTTCTGGACTGCTTTGGTTTGTGAGCGTACGCTGGTGCTGCTGGGAAACAGGCGCATGGTCGAGTGTCTCAGTCTGTATAAAGCAAACTGTTAGCGCCTTTATTTTTTTCCTTTTGTTTCCTTTTTGCTGTTGATAAAGTGACTGTTTGTCCCCCCTCAAAAAAATGTATGTTTAACATATGAATGAAGGATATTTGCATTGTGGAATATTGCACTGAGAACTGTTGCGTGATGAGACTGTATCTTTTTCTAAATTTTTTGAACTTGTTTTGAGTTTTGGTTTGTTCTCAACACTGTGTTTTTAGCGCTTTCTCTTTGACCGTGTAAATATGACGACATCAAAATATGCTGTAAATAAAATGCAAATGTAGATACCTCTTAGAGCTACATCAGTGACCCTGTGTAGTCTTAAGGTAGAAAAAAATAAAGGGACTATTTTGTGTTTACTTTTGGTCTTTTGTTGTTATTTTCACCAAATGAAATGTATGCCCATTTCATTGGGCATGAATGATTATTTAAAGCACTTTATACACAGATTTGAAGATGGTTCAAAATTAAGCACATACTATAACCTCACAGGGCGGCGCAGTGGTGCAGTAGTTAACACTGGTGCCTCACAGAAAGAAGGTCCCTAGTTTGATTCCCACACCAGACCTTTCTGTGTGGAGTTTACATGTTCTCCTCATGTCTGCGTGGGTTTTCTCCAGGTACTCTGGCTCCTCCCACCATCCAAACACATGCACTGATAGGTTAACTGGTTAACTAGTTAACTGGTTAATCTAAATTGTCCATAGGTGTGAATGTGATAGCGATTGTTTGTCTTTATATGTTCAGTCCTGAGATGAACTGGAGACTCATATAGGGTGACCTCTGACCCCACCTTCACCCGTTATAGCTGGATTAGGCCCCCAGTGACCCCAGTGACCCTAGTGAGGATAAAGTGGGTTCAGATGATGAGGAAAGACTAGCCTTACTATTTGAACACTGGTGGGTACTAATGAGTTTTGATAAAAAGGCAAAAAAAATTTAAATACTTTGAAATGCTCCTGGAAACACGTAGGTGGGCATGAATAATGATTTAAAGCACAAATTATGATTTGAAACATTTCTGGAAACATGTAGATGGGTTTGTATAATGATCTCAAATAGATTTTAACAAAATTTGAACATGGTTCAAAATGAAAAATGTTTAAAAAAAAAAAAGTGATAAATGCAAAATTTGTTTTGAAATGTCAGTCCTTCACAAGGTTGTTGTGATTTTTGAGTTTGTTTGTTCACAAGTTCATTGCACACACACACCTACCTGTGAACATCACCTCCAGGAATTGAACCCTGGTCTCCTGGAGGAAAGGCTGGGTCCGGATCCACTGGACCATCTTTAGCGCTAAAAGCCTGTTCCTCTGCTCAGATAGATGAGGAGCTGCTCAGGAGGTCAAAGGTCACAGGGCCACACTGAAGCTTTACCTGAGCAGGTGAGTAACAGGACGTCCTCTGGTGGGTTAATCATCACATTAGGAACTTAAAGGTTCTGGGTTCAAGCCCAGTCTGGACTCATGTGTTTTTTATTAAATGCTTAAAACATGACTGGAAACATTTAGATGGACTTCGATAATGATTTAAAGCACTTTTTAACCAGATTTGAAGATGGTCCACAATGACCCTTTTGGAGCACACATATTTGAACACCAGGGGTTGCTGATGAGTTTTGGGGAAAAAAGGCTCAAAAGACGTCGATGGGGATAAGTAATCATCTGAAATACTCAAAATGACCCTTTGACCACCAGGGGGTATTAATGAGTTTTGGGATGAAAGGCTCAAACCACTGTGAAACACTTATATAAAATTAGGAATATTCTGTCTAAAACGACTGCAGAAAAATTAATTCATGCATTTGTTACATCACGATTAGATTATTGTAACTCCCTACTTGTAGCGTGTCCTAAATATTCCCTAAAAAGCTTCAACTGGTTCAAAATGCAGCAGCAAGATTATTAATAGGATCTAATAGAAGAGAACACATCACCCCTGTGCTCCAAACCCTGACCCCTGACCCCTAACCCTATCACCCCTGTGCTCCAAACCCTTCATTGGCTACCAGTTGAGTCTAGAATTAAATTTAAAATCCTCCTCCTTACATATAAAACCATTAATGGTATGGGCCCCTCTTATCTTAAAGATGATCTGGTTCCGTACCAACCCAATAGAACCCTTCGTTCTCAGAATGCAGGTTTATTGAAAGTTCCTAAGGTTTCTAAAAGTACAGTAAGAGCTAGAGCCTTTAGTTATCAGGCCCCTGTCTTATGGAATCAGCTTCCCTTTAATATTAAAGATGCCGACACAGTCTCTACATTTAAAATCAGGCTTAAAACATTCCTGTTCGAGAAAGCCTATGGTCAGGTTAGTTAAAAAATTATGTGGTGTATGAGTCACAGTTCAGTCTAGGCTGCCCTAGGAGTTAGAATGCTGGGGGAAGTACAGACACTGAGTTCTTTCTTTCTTCTCTTTCTCTCCCTCACACCTGTTTCTGTAACTTTTATAACCTATCTTTCATACCAAGTCTGTTCATGACTAGTCACCTGGTGTCCCCCCCCTGGGGGGAGTGGTGGTTTTCCTGACAGTGTCTGCACGGGAGCCATGGACGACAGGATCTGCAGTTTCTCGCCTGTGCCGACCTGTGACCCCAGACCACTGCCCCTGCCTGTCTGGACCAGCCCCCCTTCCTTCATTTATTCATGGACGTTCATCTATAGCCTGTCCGTCCATGGGAGTGGATCTCTCCTTCAATGTGGTTCTCCTTGAGATTTCTTCTTTTTCCCACTGGGTTTTGAAGTTTTTTCTTGCCGAGAAGGAGGGTCTAAGGACAGGGGATGCTTGGGACTTTTTCGTGTATCTCTGTAGTTGATTGTGTTTTTGTAAAGCCCTTTGAGATGACTTTGTTGTGATTTAGGGCTTTATAAATAAAATTGAATTGAATTGAATTATATAGCATTTTCCCACCTTCATGGTGCTCAAAGTGCTTTACATTAGCCTCACATTCACCAGTAGCTTTCTAAGGTTCTGTCAGTCCTACTGGGAAACTAAGTCAGACTTCAGTGCCTTGCCCAAGGACACTTTGACATGTGGACAGCCAGAGCCAGGTCGCAAACCACCAAACCTTCAGTCATTGGACGACCTGCTCTACCAACTGAACCACAGGCGCTCACGGCTGGAAACTGTCAAATTCCGAGGTCAAAGGTCACAGCTCTCCGTTTCATAGGGTTAAGGCTAGTGCCAGATCAAAACAATATTGCTATGGTTCTGAGAAACTGGAACTACCCTGAAGCTGTGGGTGATGCATTAGCCTAGTGTCTACGACTGATATGCATAAGGTACGCCCCTCTACCCCCCTAGGATCCTACCCCCTGAAAAAGACCACTTAGTACACAGGAGTGTAGACCCCGGGTCACCCTACTTGTAGTCGTTGCATCATGGTGAATTTGTGGCTCTTGTTAATCGGCTAGGTTTATTTTAAAATCCAGGACAGTTGGATCTAAGGATGTTATTCTTAATTAAAGGTGGATAAATTATGGACTGACCTGTTATTCGATACCTGATGGATGCACACAGTATTAAATACCTAACTTTTTACCTCTTAAATTGCACAGTATGAGTGACATGATTTTAAGCACATGACAATTTACTGATGCTTAAAATAGCTTTTATTAATTTTCAGTAGCAAATAGCACAACGTAAGTAAATGACATAAATGGGAAATAAATCAGAAATATAATCACATAGTACAGTATTTCCATGGCACCTAAACTACACCATAAACTCCTTCATACACAACACTAAGGTCTTATTTAAATTAAAGAACCATCCACTTACTCAGTACCATTGGCAATACTTAAAAGAAAAATTGAAAAATAAAAGTAATCCAGATAAAAGGAAAAAGTACAAAAAAAACTCAAGAAAAATTTATTTCTTTGTGAAGAATGTAACCTGAGAATGAGGAAGAATCCAATTTAAGGGTAATAGTCCAATAGAAGAAAAGTGATCCAAATTAAGTTGCTTAAATCCAGGTGGAAGAGTCCAAAAGTTCATCAAAGTAGAAAAATCCCATCAGAAAATGTCCAGAATGTGAAATATAACTGAATCAAGTCCCAATAGTTCTAATAAATTCAGATTAGTCCAAATAAAACGTCTCAAATTGTTAGTCCTTCACTGTGCTGGATCCAGCGTAAAATGTATAAATCTTGTAAAAAGTTTAAAACAATTTAGAAGGCTCTCGTAGTATCTTGGCCAAAGATATAAACGAAAAAGTGTCTGTCAGCCAGAATCAGAAATCCTGCTAAGCTTATTCTTTGTCAGCTTTGAGTGAAAATATTTCTTCTTTGCTGGTCTAACTTTTAGACACGGAGACATGAGTAGATGAAAACCTTTAATTTAGCTACAGATAGTGGCCAAGTCTATCTAAGCTGGTTTACTCTAACTCCGCAGTTGGTGGCTGAGTCCCGGATTCTTGTTCTTGGACATTAACCTTTATACTAGATGGGCGTGTCCTATACATCCTTCTTTGTCACATCCTGTCAGACCATTTCTATTCCTTAAAAGGAATTGTCTTTCCCTGGCTTTTGACTGTTACCCCCTTGGGTTCTTGCTCCTACATGTCTGTGACCTGTTCTTGCTTACTGCACTTATTTCGCAATTCTGACTTGTCCCTTCTTGTGCAAGTCTGGACTTGCCTACACTTGTCTTATGAAACACAGTGGAAGACACAAGTGATGAATCTTATCTACTTTAAACACATCAAAATCAGTACACTTAAATCAAATATCCCTTTAAGCAGAATAAACCTTTTCCCCCTTCACACATCATTCTTAACCTTCATATGTTTACTCTATAATGCCTTCTGTCGAATACATGTTGTTGCTGCTCTAAGCTTAAAAATCATAAAATTAGGGGCTGAAACAGCTAATGAATACACCCAATTTGACAAAACATATGGATGGGCATAAATAATGATTTAAAGTACTTTATAACCGCAAGATGGTCCAAAATGACCCATTTTCTCGCACATACTGTAGAACACCAGGGGGCGTTAATGAGATGTAGGTATAAAAGATTAAAAATAGGCACTGCCTTATGTATATTCTTGTACTCAAAGCAAATTAAAATAAAGTTGGTTTTTCTTTACACAGTCTTGGTTTTATTTGAAAAAAATAATAAGTTTGTACATTTTCTCACATCATATAGACCTGTTCTGAAATAATACACATTTACACTGTTCCACTGATAATTGACACTGGCAGGTTCTGTGAGAGTGGCAGAGAACTTCTGGTGATAGTTAGCTGTAGACTGGTGATAGTTAGTTCTAGAAGTTAACAACTGTCATAATTGTTACAAAAGTTAGGTTGAGCTGTGTTGAATACCTACAATGGCAATCCTTCTGTTAGAAAGTTATACAGTTACTCAGTATTCTACATAGTATTTGTCTTCAAATTACTTCATTCTGAAGTTCAGGCATGTAAGAGTAGTCTTTGGGAATTGTAGTTGTGTACATACTCAATGTTTTGGTTGTTTTGATGTAGTATCTTTTGTTCCTTTAAAACACAGAATAAACAGTTGAATTCTACAGAAAAAAGATTCTTTTTTAATGTTTTTATTGAGCATTAACAACACAAAGTGTATACCAAGCTTAACCATGCTCACATTTCTTATTTTCTCCCCAGACCTCTCTCCCCTAAAAGTAAAATAAAATAAGGGGAAAAAACACTGAAAAACACTGAATTGGTTGTTAGTTACACTGCAAATCTGGGGGCTTATTTCATTCATCGGGTATAAGATCTAAGGAGTCAACAGTGGAGAGCAGGGACTTCCAGGTCTTATCAAATTTCCTCAGGGAGTGTCCAGGTGAAAATCTTAATCTCTCAAATTTAAGATTATTTAGAACTTCCTTAATCCATCTGTAATATGATGGAGGTGGGACCTGCTTCCATTTAAGTAAGATCAATCACCGGAAAGCAAGGTGCAAAAAGCCAAGGAGTGTTGCGCTTCAGCTGTTAAAGTGTTCCCATATGGTATGCCAAAAACAGTGGACAAAGGGTGTGGGTTTACCACACAATGGTAGGCTGTGTGAAGAGTGTCAAATATTTTAAACCAAAAATATGCCAGTTTTGGACATGACCAGAACTTGTGAATGAGGTCTTCAGGAGACTGGCTCCACCTGTTGCAGGCATCTGCTACATTGGGATGAAAAATTTAGACAATCATTGGTTAGTGTAGTAGTGTAATGTAGTATGTATTAGTTTGCATTGCATCAACCCATGTCGTGCACAGATGGAGGAATTGTGGACTAACTCAAGAATGTGGTTCCACTGGTCTACTTCGATATGCCCCAAATCCTGCTCGCAGAAAAAAAAGATTCTTCATCCTACGGGCTCTAGTTTCACAGACCTAGTACAGGTGAACCAGGTGCATGCCAACAGGGTATGTCCAGATGAGGTTTGCCCACAGGGCACACTAGCGCAAATCCTCCCCCTTTCCATCTCCATTCCTCTCACTTACAAGTGGGAATGAGGGAGGAGAAAGGGCATGGGATGGATTTAAGACACCTGATTCAGATCTCCACCAATCATATTGATATTGATGTTATCTTTATTGTCACTGTTCACAGAACAACGAAATTGAAAAGTGCAGCCCCCAAAGTGCATATCGATAAATAACATACTGTAAATCCACAACACAACATTTTAAAATCATAAAAGCCCTATAATCTTAAAAACACACATTAAAATCAAAACATTAAAATCATACACACTAAAATCATTCATGTACTGAGTTCAGTACATGAATGGCATCCACATAAAAACTGTTCCTGAGTCAGTTTGTTCTTGTTTTTAAGACTGTAACATCTGCCTGATGGCAGATGTTCAAACAGGTGATGTGCAGGGTGGGAGGGGTCTCTATTTATATTTTGTGGCTTCCTGAGGCAGCGGGAGGCATACAATTTATTGAGGGAAGGCAGAGGACAACCGGTGAATTTCTGGGCGGTGTTTATGACCCTTTGGAGAGCCTTCCTGTCGGCTGTTGTGCAGCTGGTGAACCACACACACAGACAGTACGACAGGATGCTCTCGATGGAACAGCGGTAGAAAGCCACCAGCAGCCTCTGCGGCAGATTCTTGTTCCTTAGGACCCACAAGAAATGCAGCCTCTGCTGAGCCTTCTTCACAGTTGTCACTGTGTTGGTGCTCCAGCTCAGATTATTTGTGATGCACACTCCCAGGAATTTAAGGTCCGAGACCCTCTCCACCAAGTCCCCACGGATGAACAGAGGTTGGATGTCTCATATATGCTATATGCTGTCTCACCCCTCCCCCCCCGAGATGAGCCCCACTACAGTGGTGTCGTCTGCAAATTTAATAATGCTTTTGTTGTGGTGGAGGGGGACACAGTCATGAGTGTATAAGGTGAACAGCAGTGGGCTCAATGCACAGCCCTGGGGGGAGCTGGTGCTAAGGCTGATGGCTGAGGAAAAGTGGGGGCCTACTTTCACCCTCTGGGAGCGGTCTGTCAAAAAGTTTAAAATCCAGAAGCAGGTGGAGTGAGGCACCCCCAGGTCTAACAGTTTGGCCACCAGTCTGCCAGGGAGGATAGTATTAAAAGCCGAGCTGAAGTCCACAAAGAGTAGCCGGACATAGCTCCCCTGCAGCTCCAGATGTGACAGAGCAGAATGGAGAGCTACAGCCACAGTGTCTTCCGTGGACCTGTTAGCCCAATAGGCAAACTGGTTGGAGTCAAACCCGGGAGGAAGGCAGGAAGTGATGTGTGCCTGAACCAGTTTTTTAAAGCACTTCATGACTATGGGTGTCAGTGCCACCGGGTGGTAGTCATTCAGGCCACTGATGGTGTTCTTCTTTGGGTGGGGGACAATGGTGGAGCACTTTAGGCAGGAGGGGACTGTCGCCTGGCTTAGGGACCGGTTAAAGATGATGGTGAAGACCCCAGCCAGTTCATCCACACAATCCCTCAACACCTGTCCAGCGATTCTGTCAGGGCCTTCCTCGGGTTCACCGCCCTCAGCACCCGTCTCACCTGCTGCTCCTCCAGCATCAGGGTGGGACTGCCGTGGGCCAGGTGTTGTAGGACACCCATTGCTGGTGGCTGCACCTCAAAACGGGCAAAGAAGGTGTTGAGCTCCTCCGCTAATGAGGCTCCCCCGTCCTCCACTGTCTGGCTGCTAGGTCTGTAGTTGGTGATGTGCTTGACGCCCCCCCACACCTGCCTGGAATCATTGCTATGGAAGCAGTCCTCGATCCTCTTCCTGTATGTTGACTTAGCCTCCCTGATGCCTCTCTTCAGTTTGGCTCTGGTGGCCCTGTACTGTGCCTCGTCACCCAACCTGAAGGCTGTGTTCCTCTCCCGGAGAAGGTTCTACACTCCCCTGGTATATCCAAGGCTTGGTGTTTGGAAGCACCTGGATGTGCTTCTCCACAGTGACCAGGACTGTGCAGAACCTAATGTAGCCCAGGACAGCTGTAGTGTGCTGCTGAAGGTTATGGTGTTCAAAAACATCCCAGTACGTTTTGTCAAAACAGTCCTGTAGCTGTTGGGAGGCATTAGCAGGCCAGGTCTGAACTGTTTTGGATGTGGGTGGGGCACTTTTCCTGAGGGGGGTGTTTGCTGGTATGAGGAGCAGGGACATGTGGTCTGACTGGCCCAGATGTGGTAGCTGCTTAGCCTTGAACCCCTGTTTGACATTTGAGTAGGCCCTGTCCAATGTATTGCTTCCCCTTGTAGCACACCTCACATGCTGATGGAACTGGGGGAGCACAGCCTTCATCTCCACATGGTTAAAATCACCTGCTATGATGTTCACAGCCTCAGGATACTTGTTTTGCTGAATGCTAATTCTTTCATGTAATAGTCCAAGGGCCGAATTAGCATTAGCATCAGGTGGAATATACACAGCAGTGATCATAACAGTGGTGAGTTCACAGGGCGGACATATGGGTCGGCACTTAACCGTCATGCACTCCAGGTTGGGGGAGCAGTGGCTGCTCACAGTCTCAGAGTTAGTGCACCAGCTGTTGTTGACATACATACATGCACCCCCCCCCCCTCTGTTCTTACCGGAGGCCCTCGTCCTATCGTACCAGTGAACTGTGTGTCCCGCCAGCTCCACCACTGTATCTGGGACGGATGAGTGGAGCCAGGTACCCGTGAGGAGCAGGATGCAACAGTCCTTCAGCAGATTGTTTGTGGTCACTTGCAGTCTCAGCTCATCCATTTTATTCATTATGGATCTTACATTGGCCAGGAAAATGCTGGGAAGCGGCGGTCTGTCCCTCTGCATCTGTAGCCTCACCAGCACCCCCACTCTGCCGCCCCGCTTCTGTTTCCTCTCTCTTCACCGCCTGCGCCTCCATACCGCAGGGATAACAAACCCTCGCGTTTTCGCCGATCTCACAATGTCTTCCTCCCGGGAGCGAGGAAAACTCGTCCGAGCCACTCCACTGGCCGCGTAATCCTATGTCCAGGAGTTGTTGCCGGCTATAGAGCTTGCTAGACCCACTGGACAATGTTTCACCAGTCTCTCCGAACACTATCACACACATACACAATATAGGAGAGCACTGAGCCGCTGCGTCTCTGCGCAACGCCATCATCTATTAGTGCCTCTCCTTGCTTTAAATGCGCTGCGGTGAAGCTCACTCCAAGTTTGGTCATTTCTCCATGGACGCCATAGTCAGACGTCCAAACTTCTTCCAGGAGAAGACTGAAGATTCGGTCCGGGAGGTCCAAGCCCATAGTGCCCAGATGCATGGAACTGTGAGTAGAACCTCCATGGGCTGATGAAGCTAAAGTATCCTGGGTCACAGACACACTGGGGTCACAAATATCATTAATGAAGTTTTTCCTGTTGCACTGAGAACTGTTGACCAGTGTAAGAAAACAGTTCAATGATGTTTGTAGAAGGGCCAAACAAAAGAGACGGGAGACAGACCGGGAGAGCACAAGCGCCATGGTGGACCGCATCAGAGGCAATGATGAACGTCACCATGTGGACCACCTTGGGGTTGGATGGAATTTGTTCCTTTGTAATAATAATAACTGACATTTGGCAATTGCGTTGCACAGCAGTATTCCAGTCATTATTTGTGTGGCCCACCTGCATTCCAGTTCTGACATTCCCAAATAAAATGACCTTTGACGGTACACCCTCCTCCTCCTCGCAATAACGTACTCCATCTTTGTAGATTACTTTAAGCAAAAGTTATAACCGTTGTATGTACAATCACATGAAGCACATCCTTACAGAACATAACTTAGAATTTGTTGGAAGTGTCTCTCTCTCTCTCTCTCTCTCTCTGTGTCTTTCTTTGAATATTCTAAGACGAGTGATGCCGAATATATATTTACAGTGTCTGATGCTGAGGCTGTTTGTGGTTGGTTGAGAGAGATGTTGGCTCGTTGGTTTCAGCTGGTAATTAATTCAGGTTGAGTTTCAAACACATTTGATCTGTTGTCAGATGTGACAGAAAAATCAATACAGATATATATTTATGTGTTGATTAAAATCGTTACATTGAATAGTGATTGTTGTTGTTATTTATTGCATTGAAATGTGTCTGATACTCTGGAAACCTGCCCATGCGGTGGTTAGCCAAACTACCACTCCACTGGCTGCATTTGCCTTGTGTCAGAAGTAGACCTGGTTTGAGCCTGCGAGCTTTTAGAGCACTGTCCGCACGATCTAAGTCAATAAAACTGCTAACTCCGCTCAGCTGAATGAGTGGTCACCTCCCATGAGTGCGCTACCACACCCATCTTGACGCACCATGGTCTGCCAAACTACCAAACTGATTGTGTAGCATTTTTTGGGCCTGCACTGCACCGGGAAACTAGAGCTCTATTTCTTAAGATGTTACTAGCTAAATGTACACATATATTTTTAGTAATTCAATACAATTCAGTTCAATCTTATTCATAGATGCCCAAATCACAGCTTATGTTTGAGACCTGTGCCCTAATGGGACAAAGTCATTTATAAATGATGGTATCCCAAAATAAAGGTCAACGGTCAGTTTTGTAAAGTGAGCATAGGAAATGTATTTTAAGCCTTGATACACTTAAAATCAAAGGTCATTAATTTTGTAATGAATTTCTTTAATAAGTCCCACAGAGGGTTAAGATGAAAATAATGATGGTGATGTTTTATATCCAGCTGAAAGTCAAAGGTAAAGGTGTTCCAGTGAAATCTGAAAGGATGTTTTCTGCTCAGGCTGTTTTTGTCAAAAGGTTTAAAACTACAGGTCAGGAGGCAGGAATGCAAAAGTGCAGTTACATTCTAGAAGAATCTATAAGGTCTTGGGTGCCAGACGTTTTCACAGGTTTTTTGAAGGCAGATACAGTCGACGTTTCCATGGAGACCAGAAGGTCCACTGAGGATTTCACTGAATATTGATGGAGGACAGTCCGATAAAAGTGAGGATGAAAGTCTTGACTGTAGGTTTGGGAATAAGACGGAAGTTCAGTGGAAGACGAGGAATATCTGTGGAAAGAGTTCAGCAACAGACAAGTTTATATGGAAATATTAGTAATATTACAAATATTACAAATTAATTATTACTATTAATTGCTCCTTGTGTGCTTGCATGTAATGCAATGCACAGGGGTGAGTTGTTCTGTCTGACTTCTTCTGACTGACGAATGCTCAGTTGGTAGAGTGGGTCGCCCAATGACCGAGAGGTTGGCGGTTCGTGTCCCAGCTCTGGCTGTCCACATGTCGAAGTGTCCTTGGGCAAGACACTGAACCCTGACTTAGGCCCCCAGTAGGACTGACCTTAGACCTTAGAAACCTACTGGTTTATGAGTGTGTGTGAATGGGTGAATGTGAGGCTAATGTAAAGCGCTTTGAGCACCATGAAGGTGGAAAAGCGCTATATAAGCGCAGTCCATTTACCATTTACCTACATGTACTGTAGTTAGTTAACCACATATACTGTAGTTTTTATTTGCAGTTTAAGTCTCATTCCTTTCTCTCAGTTTTATATTAGATGATAAATTAAGTTAAAATACTAGAACCAGAGTTGACTTTTTCCACCTCAGAATTAAAAGTATGTTAATTTTCAGTTTCCTCTGACTCGTAAATGTTCATGTGTCACATCCCGTGGAATGTTTTTTGTATGTATTTTTGTTTTCTTCTGTCCATCTGTGCTTATTTTTCTCAGCATTACAGGGTGGACGGTGAATGAAGGAACAAACCCCTGTACACAAACAGGAGCAGAAACTGAAAAAGTCTATTTTTTTCAGTTTCCTTTATCGTGTCAGAGCCCCAGGCAGAGTCAGAACTCACAGGACACAGATCCACAAGGATTCTTCCTATTATTATTCATTCAACAACTACACAAATTATCAGCCATTTTTAACAGCTGATGCAGTTTCTTTTTTCCTCTTAAATGTTGCAGAAAATAAAGAAAACTCTTCCAGCTTCTTCCTGTTTTCACACTTCATATTCTCAGAAAAGTTTTGACCACTGTCTACTTTAGGACGGCTGTGTCTCAGTTGGTAGAGCGGGTCATCCAAAGACTGAAGGGTTGTTGGTTCGAGCTCTGGCTGTCCACATGTCAAAGTGTCCTTGGGCAAAGACACTGAACCCTGACTTAGTATCCCAGTAGGACTGACAGAACCTCAGAAACCGACTGGTGTATGAGTGTGTGTGAATGGGTGAATGTGAGGCTAATGTAAAGAGCTTTGAGCATCATTTCAATTTATGGAGTGGGAATAATAATAATAATAATAATAATAATAATAATAATAATAATAATATGGAAGTACAATAGTAGTTACTTCCACCTCTGATCAGGAGCCATAAACTTTATTGAACCAGGTTTGCCGATTGAGATCAATTATCTCTTTTTCAAGGGAGACCTGCGTAAGAACGGCTGCAACACATAGTTTCATATACATCCAAACTACATAAAACACAATGACTAAAAAACACAAACATATATAAAAACATGAATAAAAGCAGTGACATTCAGACAATTTGTGTTCTAAAGATTAGAGACACACGATTGTGCAGTTTCAGCTCCGTCTGCAGGTTGATCCAAGCAAAAGGAGCCGAAAACCTAAAGGCTTTCTGTCCCAATTCAGTTCCAACTCTGTTCAGTGATTTTAAATTGTGTATTCCATTTTTCAAGAGAAGAGATAACTAGGAATTTTGCTGCGGATGGCTTTGTAGATGAAAACATACCAATGTCCAAGAATCAAAGGTGTCTTGTTGACTTTAGAATATAAACTACAGTGATGAGTCACAAATGTACAGTTAGTGATAAATCTCAGAGCTCCGTGATACACACTGTCCAACTTCTGTAGACTCTGAGCAGAAGCATTCATGTATCAGACATCACTGTAATCAAGAACAAGACTCAACAAGTCTCTTTTAAAGAGTAAATGAGAAACAAGATTTTGTTTCTGTCAAAGAAACCCAGTAAAACCTTCAGCTTTTTTGTAACATGCTGAATGTACTGTTTGAATGACAGGTTTTCATCTAGTAAAAAGCCTAAACACTCACCACAGGAGTGATAGAAACCTCAGCATAAACTTAACACAAGCAGGAACATACATATTGATGCTAACAGAGGTAGGAATATTCTTTCATAGTACTTTCATTCAGAGTAAATGTCTTGATGGGAAACTATTCTGTGCTTCTTAAACTATTGTGCTGGTTTTGTAACGTTAGGTGAATGAAAGAGCCAGTTTATCTTTACAGATGCTCAGTGAGTCCAAGGACAGTTTCAGACCTTCAATCCATTCAGGTTTTACAGAAATAAGATGCCCACAAGGCTGCATCGCATGTGCATATACATGTACACGTAGACGTAGACGTACACGTACAGACTATTAATAAAAACATCTGAGCGGCGGATGTCTTTCGCTGTCACCAGGGACGCTGCCCAAAACTTGACTATTAATTAAACTGTCAGAGTTGAGGAGCGGTCCTGTGATGCTACCAGAGCCGCCAGGAGATGCTAATTTTACACTTGATAACTCTGTTGAAACAAGTACAGCTGAAGGGCTAATCCTGTTAGCAGACAGGGACTTCCACGGCCGTGTGCAGTGGTGTCAGATGTTATTGTTTTAATATTTTTCCTCTTTTTGACTTTGTCTATTTTTGATTGATAATTTTTCATAATTGCATTTTTAGGTTAATCATTTTTGTCTATTGTAAATACTTTCACTCCTTCTTGTATATTTAACTTTGTATATTTAAGTTTGGCACCACTTGACTAGGATTGGGTATCAATTCAAATTTCAAGAATTTATCCGATTCCAATTCTTTTTTTTTAACTTTAGTTTTTTTATTTCATTTTCTTACATATACACATTATATCACTATCACTGTGTCGCCGCTGGGTGGAAAAATTCCCACGAGGGTGCATAATAATATTGCGGTGCGTTATAATTGTAAATGTGCATGGATTTGGATTTATTACTAACAGTTGTTAGTGGCTCAATTCGCTGAATGTTGCAAATGTGGTCATTACCTGAAACTGTATGTGGGGGAAAGGGGAGTTACAAGTTACGACTCTCTGACCAACCCAGAAGACGGCAGAAAGAAAAACTGAGCCTGAAATAGCGGTGAAAGATGACATCAATCAGACAGAGTTCCTGGAGGTGGTGGTGGAATTCCCTGTGCTGCAGGTGCTTCTGCAGGACCAGGTGAACCCAAAAGCAACTGTGTCTGGGCCTCGTATGGACGTCCAGAGCAGGTACAGGGCAGTAATCCAAATGATCTGAGCCATAGGTGACAGACTGAACTGGAGGGACACATTTTGTTTATCTGTGGTTATCCAGCATCCAGACTCAGGCGTTGCACATTCGGAATGTACAACGTTTTGTGTTCAGAGTGGGTGCGAGTTTCCTAGCATCCAAACTCAGGTGTTTAGGTGGCACGTTACAAGCGTACACGCAGAATTTCACGTTTGTTGTGGCCGTAGCATTAGGCTGAAATCTAAGTCATAAATCAAAATCCACACATGAATGAATCCAGCTCTTCTAATCAAACATCTAGTCCAGGAATGGTTCCATCAGCCTCATCACTATGTTCTCAGATACCCTCTCCCCATTGGGATGGCTGGGGTCTTTTCCAAGATGTGGGATGACATTGAAAATGTACTTGGACTTCAAGTCGCAGGCCACCCAAAACTTGATCCCACACTTGTCAGGTTTGGTTGCAATGTACTGCAGGAAACAGCAGCGAGACTTTGTCGGGAAAAGCTGTTCATCAACGGTAAAATGTTGACCAGGGTTGTAGCATGTGATGCAGTTAGTGACAAACCATCCCCACACATCAGAAATTGCAGCAAAGGTGTTTTTTTTGCCAATCATCAAAGCATGATATACATGCATGATATCTTGAAAGCGGTTTGGGGACATAGTTCCAATGATCCGTGGATTTCCTATTTTTCCAATGTTTGGGATGAACGATATTCTGCCAATGACATCTCTGTTTGCACATCTCTTATTTTGCTAAAGTCAGCCAAGCCAGTGAAATCTGCATTAGTTTATCATAGATACAAATTTTGCACAGTTCCAGTTAGTAAAAAAAATATAAATAATAAAACCAAATCCATGCATATTTACAATTGTAAACTAAACATTACTAGGCAAAAGTGTGTGTGTGTGTCTTTTATAGCAATAATATTTACAGCTAAGTTGTCCTTACACAATTATCCAATTTAGAAAAATGTACCAATAGCCAAACTACATAAAGGCAAATTTACTGATAATGACATTATTTCTAGATATTTTTAGGTTGTGCACAACTACACTCTGCCTTTTACTAGTGTATAGGTAAGTTGTGTAAAAGTGTGTTTTGTTCTGAGGAGATAGGAATTCAGAGCCCTAAACTGTGCCTCCCTCCCCCACACACTCTAGCCGGTTTCAGGTAATGGCTATATTTGCATAGATGCTAATACAGTTCTCAGGCCTTTTGAGTTGTTAATTTTTGTCCACAGAGTCGACCGACTCTCTGTAGTAATAAACATACAAAACAGGTAATCGACTCCACTGTAGTAATATATGTGTTAAACAACCTCTGTGCCGTATGTTGTGTGGCATTGGCGTCTGACAGTTTGTCCACACGCATGGCGCTCTGCAACAGCAGATCGATCAACAACAAAACGTTTGTCCTCAACGATTTCATCTCCTCACACAAGTTTGGATTTTTTCATCACTGAAACCTGGCTGCTACCAGGTGACATCAGTGCCTTCTCTGAGCTCCTCCCCTCTGGTTACCTTTTCTTCAACACCCCAAGACAAATGGGGAGGGGTGGGGGAATTACCTCCTCCACAGCTAATGACTTTGCTGCTGCCTTTTCAGCCTCAGACTTGTGCTCCAATGCTGATCTGATTTCTCCATGTCCAGACCTTTTTCTCTCTGCATTCCACACCACTTGCTCCCAGATTTTGGACTGTATTGCACCTTTCAAACTGAAGAAGTCCAAATATATATCTGACCCCTGACTCAATGACACAACTAGAGCTTTGAAGCGTCAGTGCAGGAAATCAGAGCGGAAATGGAAGAAGAATCGACTACAGGTGTCATTAGAGGTTTTCAGAGACAGTCTTGTCACCTTTCAGAAAGCAGTGAAGGACACTAAAGGTCAATATTTATCCAGTCTCATCAGTCGCAGCAGCCACCGCCCTGGAATTTTGTTTAACACTATTAGCTCTGTCATAACTCCCGTATCTGTTACTCCAATTGATGCATCTGAACAGACCTACAATGCTTTCAAAGAATATTTTCTGCACAAGGTTTCATCTATGAGACAGACCATTACACATGTTAGCACCACTGTTCCATCTGTCCCAGCTGTTCAATGTGTGTTTCCGAGTTTTGAGTCAGTTACTCTTGTGGACCTCAAAAAAGCTCTCCAAGTGCTAAATCCCACCTCCTGCCCTACTGACGCTGTCCCTGTCAGGATTATGAGGGAGACCATTGACACCATTGGCCCGTGCCTCGTCTCTTTTACAAACAGCTGTCTCCGGCTGTGCCTCAGTTGGTAGAGTGGGTCGTTAGGGTCAAAGGTTAAAGCTGTGGTTCAGTTGGTAGAGTGGGTCGCCCAATGACCGAGAGGTTGGCGGTTCGCGTCCTGGCTCTGGCTGTCCACATGTCGAAGTGTCCTTGGGCAAGACACTGAACCCTGGCTTAGGCCCCCAGTAGGACTGACCTTAAACCTTAGAAACCTACTGGTGTATGAGTGTGTGTGTGAATGGCTGAATGAGAGGTTAATGAAGGTGGAAAAGCGCTATATAAGCGCAGTCCATTTACCATTTAATCTGGGCACTGTTCCTACTGCACTCAAGCATGCTACTGTTAGAACTTTGGTTAAAAAACCCAATCTTGATCCCTCCCTTTGGTCCAATTTCCGTCCAATTTCACATCTACCTTTTCTCTCCAAGGTGTTGGAGAAGATTGTTTTATCTCAGCTTCAGTCACATCTCCAAGCACATGCCATTGTTGATAACTTCCAGTCTGGCTTCAAGACATAGGACTGTATCTATATTATTAAGGGTCCATACTGACATCCATGCAGCCCTGGACAAAAAAAAATAATCAGTGGTTCTGGTGTTACTGGACCTGTCCACTGCATTTGACACTGTAGATCACGCTATCCTCATTTCCCGCCTTCAGCACACTGTCGGGCTACAGGGCACAGTCCTTAAATGGATTTCATCATATTTAACCAATAGGACATTTTCAGTATTGATAAATGGTTTTTGATCCTCAGTTGCCCCCCTCTCATGTGGTGTGCCTCAAGGATCTGTTCTCTGGCCTATTTTGTTTTCACTATATATGCTGCCGCTTGGTCAACTCATTATTAATCACGATGTCCATTTTCATTTTTATGCAGATTACCTCCAGATTTATGTACCTGTGATTCTGAGTGATCATTCTGCACTGGATCCCTTCAATAACTGCCTTCACAATATCAGACAGTGGCTCTCCCTGAATTTCCTTCATTTAAATGAAGGAAAAACAGATTGTATTCTTTTTAGCCCTGGCTCAACCAACAGTCCACCCAACTTTGACCCTCTAACACCCCAGTTTGCTCCTTCTGTTAGAAACCTGGGTGTTATTTTTGACAAATTTTAAAAATTTGACAAACAAGTCAGTTCAGTTGTGAAGGCGAGCCTTTTTCAACTAAGTTTCCTAATGAAAGTAAAAAAAAAATTGTCCCGTGCTGACCTTGAAAAAGTGATACATTCTATTATTAGCTCAAGGTTGGACTACTGCAATGCCCTTTACACTGGACTAAATCACCGTCTCCTCCATAAATTACAGCTTGTACAAAATGCAGCAGCTCGTTTACTGTCCAAAACATCCACACACTCCCACATCACCCCAGTTTTACTTTCTCTTCACTGGCCCCCAGTTCAGTTCAGAATACAATTCAAAGTTCTGTTATTTATCTTCAAAGCCGTCAATGGTCTAGCCCAGGCATGGGCAAACCATTCCCAAAGGGCCGGTGTGGCTGCAGGTTTTTGTTCCAACCAAACAGCAGCACACCAGACTTGACTCAATTAATCAACTGATCTCAGTTTTCACAGCGTTGATTGGTCAAACTATGAACTGTTGGTTGGTTGGAACAAAAACCTGCAGCCACACCGGCCCTTTGTGGAATAGTTTGCCCATGTTTGGTCTAGCCCCACCCTACCTCACTGAACTCATAACCATCCATAAACCAGTCAGGACACTGCACTCCTCAGATCACATCTCTTTGGTTGTCCCCATATCCAGGTACAAAAAATATGGTGAACATTCTTTCACAGCCCAAGGCTGTTGAATATGCTTCCAGCGCCAATACAATCAGTGACTGAGCTAGCTGTTTTTAAATCTCAGTTGAAAACATATTTATTTAGGCGAGCATTTAACATGTAGTCGACCGTCCATGTCTTTTTTATGTTGTTGCTGCAGTTTTTTTTAACTTGTTTTATATTTGTTTTTATCTTGGTTTTATAATTGCTACTTGTTTTTATAACTGTTACTTGTTTTATATCTCATTTTGGAAAGTACCTTGTGCATCTTTTGGTGTTGTGACGTGATTACACACAAAACAACAAAAAACAACATGTTTCACCTCATAACAAGCGGTGATGAGGGAGTGTGGAAGGTTCACAGTCACTGTCGGCCCAGAGCCGAGTCACAAATTTACGAACCACTGTTAGCCAAACTCAGCTTCCGATTGGTTGAACTTTAATGTTAGACCAAAATGCAGAAGCTGGAGTGGAGAGATAAATGCATACTGTCTACTGGGACGACTGTCATATTGTAAAATGACTGCGAAGCTCAGTGCGAGTGCTTGTAGGATTTTGTACATCTTGTGAATTGCAGCATTCGTAATGCTGTCAAAATTATAGTTGCACAATTTATCCAAATTAATTCCTACCAATGAGTCAGCTGGTGATGACCCATATAAGGTTTGAACCCTTTCTAGCACTTTGTAATAAAAATTGTACGACACATCTGTTATAGGAATTGTTGCATCCAACAAGAAGGTGTCATTTTCCATGGATGGATTGCGACTGTGTGGTGATGGACGATGTCGCAGGAAAACCCAGGATTGTTACTGAACGCTAACCTGTTTTTTGATCAAAAACAGGTTAGTGGGGTCGTGGGGGTCATTTTAATTCATTTTACTGAATATTTTTTCTGTGCACCTTAGCAAACTACTTTCATCAGTTGTTGGGCAGTGTTTGCGGCTGCTACATGCAGGTGCACAGCTGTTAGCAGTAGGGCATTAACGACTTCAGTTTTTTTCAAGTCGACTTACCTGTCAATAAAGTCGGAGTCTAGTCGACTTGTCATGATGACATCATGACATTGTCAGCTGGAACAACACAGACACGCAGCTAAAAAAAACAACAACACACAGACACGTCTGTCCAGCAATGAGCAACTTGTATTAAAGTTCACTGCAACCTAACATTGTCCACTGACAAGACACAAGCATAAGCATTTTAACACCAACAAAACAAAGCAAAGCAAAACAACAAAACAAAACATTAGCAAAGAGTTTCCTGTTAAATGTAACTGAACATCAGTAGGTGTCGATGTGTCGACGAGTCGACTAGTCTGTTAATGCCCTAGTTAGCAGTGACAATGCACATTGATCGCTATTGAGAGAAAGTGGCTCCAAGCAATTACGACGTGTGAGTTTTTGTTCCATGGTGGTTTTGTTATGCAAATAAATCACTCATTCCAACACATACTGTTTTGAGAAGAAACACGTTTTATTTTGTTGACCCCAGGTCTGTCTGCCAGGACTACTTTCACTTTGACCAAAACCGGACCAGAACTGGGCTCACAGGACACTGTCAGGTGTATTTCATTGTGTAAAGACAATGATCCCTTACAGATTCATTTGAAAAATACTGAACTATCCCTTTAATGTGAGCCAAGTAAAGCACTGATCAACTTGTGAGACAGACAAGCATCTACGGAAACAAAGTCAGCCTCATGTTTGCCTTCAGAAAAGCGTGACTACATGAGGTTTATTCAGATCTGTGAGCAGCGTCTTCTAAGAGACAGTCTGAGCCTGAACTGTGTCATAAAGAGGATTTCTTTTGTGAGAACAAAGAGTTAATCTGAACAGGATGGATTCCACATGTCCTTTAGCCTACAAGACCATCCACTTCTGCTACAAACACACTAACAATAACTTCACTCCACAGGGCAGGAAATTTCTGCAGGAATAATTATTAGGTTTTTCTTTTTCAAGATGAGAAAAACATTTTGGTTCCTGTAGTTGTTTTCTAGTAAGATTTTACTGGGTTTCAAGAACACAAGAAAAACAGTCAGTATAAACCCAAATAAACAAAAATCTATATTATAAAAGCTGTGGGTAGAGTCACAGAAAATCCCGAAAAATCTGCATGCTATAGTTTGACATATGTGTGTATTTTTGGTCCAGGACCAGATGGGCGAAAACAGCAAATTTATATTAGCATATTTTGTTAGCCTGGCAGGATGGACTATGATATGATATAGTCAAGAGATGATCCATAGACTGAGTTTAAGCGTATGGGTGGGATCAACATCTTTCAATGTCTTTCAAACTGCTCTCCATGTAATAGGCCATCGCTATGACCAATCAGAGCAACGAGCAATGTGTGAACAATACAGTGTGTCGAAAACAAGTCTAAGCTAGCATCTATCTGGTTGTTTTAACATCTGAGCCAGCTGTGGCTCAGTTGGTAGAGCGGGTCGTCCAATGACTGAAGGGTCGCCGGTTTGCGACCCCACTCTGACTATCCCAGTAGGACTGACAGAACCTTAGAAACCTACTATTGTATGAGCAGTACTCGAGTTTAGGGGGGATGAGGGCGGATGACATTCCCCCCTAAAATAAAAACTTACAAAATGTTCCCCCCTGTAAAACTGCCATCCCCCTTTCCTTCCCTTCACTATTTACAGTAAATGTTGGAAATATTATATTAAATTAATTCATCATTAGAAAGTAGTATGTAGGTTGCGTAAAATAAGTCATAAAATCTGAGGGCACAGGGATGCAAACATGCAATGAACATCATGATTATTTTCAATTGGTTGATGTTCACTATTGTTACTGTTGTTCACTATTGTTACTGTTGTTCACTATTGTTACTGTTGTTCACTATTGTTAATGTTGTTCACTATTGTTACTGTTGTTCACTATTGTTAATTTTGTTCACTATTGTTACTGTTGTTCACTATTGTTACTGTTGTTCACTATTGTTAATGTTGTTCACTATTGTTGTTGTTCACGATTGTTAATGTTGTTCACTATTGTTAATGTTGTTCACTATTGTTACTGTTGTTCACTATTGTTAATGTTGTTCACTATTGTTACTGTTGTTCACTATTGTTAATTTTGTTCACTATTGTTACTGTTGTTCACGATTGTTAATGTTGTTCACTATTGTTAATGTTGTTCACTATTGTTAATTTTGTTCACTATTGTTACTGTTGTTCACTATTGTTACTGTTGTTCACTATTGTTAATGTTGTTCACTATTGTTGTTGTTCACGATTGTTAATGTTGTTCACTATTGTTAACGTTGTTCACTATTGTTACTGTTGTTCACTATTGTTAATGTTGTTCACTATTGTTACTGTTGTTCACTATTGTTAATTTTGTTTACTATTGTTACTGTTGTTCACTATTGTTAATGTTGTTCACTATTGTTAATTTTGTTCACTATTGTTACTGTTGTTCACTATTGTTACTGTTGTTCACTATTGTTACTGTTGTTCACTATTGTTAATGTTGTTCACTATTGTTATTGTTGTTCATTATTGTTACTGTTGTTGACTATTGTTACTGTTGTTCACTATTGTTACTGTTGTTCACTATTGTTAATGTTGTTCAATTCAATTCAATTTTATTTATAAAGCCCTAAATCACAACAAAGTCGTCTCAGAGGGCTTTACAAAAACACAATCAACTACAGAAATACATGAAAAGTCCCAGGCATCCCCTGTCCTTAGACCCTCCCCCTGTCCTTAGACCCTCCTTCTCGACAAGAAAAAACTTCAAAACCCAGTGGGAAAAAGAAGAAATCTTGAGGAGAACCACATCGAAGGAGAGATCCACTCCCATGGACGGACAGGCTATAGATGAATGTATAAATGCGGGAAGGGGGGCTGGTCCAGACAGGCAGGGGCGGTGGTCCGGGGTCACAGGTCGGCACAGGCGAGATACTGCAGATCCTGTCGTCCATGGCTCCCGTGCAGACACTGTCAGGAGAGCCACCACTCCCCCCAGGGAACACCAGGTGACTAGTCATGAACAGACTTACCTTAACCTATTGTTAATGTTGTTCACTATTGTTAATGTTGTTCACTATTGTTAATGTTGTTCAATATTGTTGCTGTTATTCACTATTGTTACTGTTGTTCACTGGGTGTTACAGGTGTTGACCCATGGTCAACACCTGTAACACCCAGTCTGAAGGTCAGACCATGTGAATGAAAAAAGCCACCAGATTCTATCTTGTCTGAATCCTGGGATATTACCACTGATGCTAATAGCTCATGGGTTCTTCCTTGATCCATTATTTATCATTCCTGAAAGTTTCATCAATATCCATTCAGAACCTTTGTGTAATTCTGCTGACAGACAGACTCAAATCAAACATAATTGTACCACTGTTACAGTGTTGTTGGTTTCAGGGACGTGGAGGATTTTCTTCCTCCAAAGGGGGAACATTTATTTCCTTAATGGCCTTGGTTTGTGTGAATGTGAAAACTATGGTAAATCATTTTTACAGAATCATGAAGCTCACATATGCAAATATTTTTCTTTTAATTTGTGTCATTTTACACTGATGCGCACTGATGGTCGCACAAAGCAATTAGTTCTTAATGATATTTTAATTATCAAACCAGATGACCAATATGCAAACAGGCATCAACAAACAGTTGTAATGATATGAGGCAGTGGTTTGTGTGTAGGATTACTTCATACAACAGAAATAGTACATGGGTATATTTTACCTGTTGGCAGCTTTAGGGGCAGAGTGTTCCCTGGAGGCTAGAGGCTTATTATTAACAAACAAACAAATAAATAAATAGTGAGCTGTTAGCATGCTAACAGTTAGCCCTGTCAGTGGTGTAGAGTGAGGACAAGCCACTGTTTGGGTTGATATTATAATAATTATTGATCAGTGTTAAATTGGACTGAAATGAGAAATTATTTTTTTTGCAGGTGTAAATATATTTATTTTTATTAAATTTCGAAGTCAAATGTGTTTTGTGTTCCTTGGTAGAAGAACAAAATGGTTACATGTTTGTCTTTGTGTAAGACAATAGTGGCTTGGTTCAATGTTCTCAATTGATTCAATATCAAAGTCATCACAGGAAAAAAGTACAAGTACAAGTTTCAAAAAGTCCAGATATTAGTATAAGGACAGATGATGCATCTATTTCTGTGGTTGGTTGTTCTGTTCCTGTCCAAATCCATCCTAGACCTGCTGGTTCCCTATGAAGCATCCAGAGCCCTGAGGTCATAGGTCATCAGAAACAGGTTTAATGTGTGTTCCCAAAATCAGAACCAAACAAAGTTGGTCATCATTCAGTTGTTCTTCTCACCGGTGTAACAAATGACCTGAACACCTGAGGTCTGAGAAAAACTGTCAGTTCATTTAAATCAGATGAAAACATTACTGTTCACTGGAGCTTTGACTGAAATGATGAATTCTCTTTTAAATGTTTTATGTCTCTTTTTTTAATTGTCTTTTAATGCACTTTAATCATTTAAATCACGTTTTATGTAAAGCACCTTGAATTGTCCTGTACATGAAATGCACTATACAACTAAATATGCCTTGCCTAAATCTAAAAACAGTACAAGTACAGCTACTGGTGTGAAAAATACTCTGGTAAAAGTTGAAGTACTGATTCAACTCATTGACTGAAGTAAAAGTAAAAAAAAAAGTACAACTTCTCAACTGTAACACGGCAGTCAGAGACAGCAGACCTCCGCCAAGGCTTGATATGTCGTCATGTGACGTCAAGGCAGTGTGACGTTGGGTGGTGGTGCAGTGGTTAGCACTCGAGCTTGGACCCTGATTCCATTCCAACACCAGACCTTTCTGTGTGGAGTTTGCATGTTCTTCCTGTGTCTGCGTGGGTTTTCTGCAGGTATTCCGGTTTCCAAAGACATGCACTTGAAAAATACATTATTGATCTCAATGGGACACACCTGGGTAAATAAAGGTTAAAAAAACATGACGTGATGGAGTCATAGGTGTTGACCCATCTGATGTCTGAAGGTTAGGGGTCAAAGGTTATAGTCATAGGTGTTGACCCATCTGATGTCTGAAGGTTAGGGGTCAAAGGTTATAGTCATAGGTGTTGACCCATCTGATGTCTGAAGGTTAGGGGTCAAAGGTTATAGTCATAGGTGTTGACCCATCTGATGTTTGAAGATCAGACCATGTGAATGGAAAAAAACACCAGATTCTATCTTGTTTGAATCCTTCGATATTACTACTGATGTGTTTTAGCTTTTGACCTTTACTGTGACCTTGACCTTTGACCTTCCTTGCTCAAAATCAATGGGTTCTTCCCTGACCCATTATCAATCATTCCTGAAAATTTCATCAAAGTCCATTCAGAACTGTTTGCGTAATCCTGCTGAGACAAACAGACAGACAGACAAACTGACCTTTGTGAAAATAATAAAGTAAAGAGTAAGTGCCATGCATGAAATAATACTTATTTAAGCAGGAAAAGTAAGAAAAAAATGTCAAAAGTATCCTTAAATAAATTCTTCAAAAATGAGTTAGTGTCTAGATGATGTTAGTGAATATTTTTGGAAAATTTCACAATTCAGATAATAAATACTCATCATCATGAGATTGAAAAAGTGGTAAATATGAGATTTAAAATGCATAATAACATAAAATGTCATAATTGTGACATAAAAAGTCAATTTTCAGAAATAAAAGTCATAATTTTGATATATAAAGTCAAAGATATTTTTATTTATAAAGCCCTGAATCACAACAAAGTCATCTCACGGGGCTTTACAGAAACACCATCAATTACAGAGATATATGAACAGTCCCAAGCATCCCCTGTCCTTAGACCCTCCTTCTCTGCAAGAAAAAACTTCAAAACCCAGTGGGAAAAAGAAGAAATCTTGAGGAGAACCACATTGAAGGACAGATTCACTCCCATGGACGGACAGGCTATAGATGAACGTCCATTTATAAATGAAGGAGGGGGGGGCTGGTCCAGACAGGCAAGGGAGAGGGTCCGGGGTCACAGGTCAGCACAGGTGAGTCACTGTCGTCCATGGCTGCCACGCAGACACTGACAAGAGAGCCACCACTCCCCCCAGGGGGGGAGGGGGAAAGGGGACACCAGGTGACTAGACATGAACAGACTTGGTATGAAAGATAGGTTATAAAAATGACAAAAACAGATGAGAAAGAGAGTGAGAGAGAGAAAGAAAGAACTCAGTGTCCTCCATCATTCTATCTCCTAGTGCAGCTTAGACTGAACTGTGACTTCAGTCTGTTTTTAACTAACCTGACCATATGCTTTCTCAAACAGGAATGTTTTCAACCTAATTTTAAATGTAGAGACTGTATCGACCTCTTTAATATTAAATGGAAGCTGATTTCATAAGACAGTAACCATGGTAACTAAAGACTGTAGCTCCTACTGTACTTTTAGAAACCCTAGGAACTTTCAATAAACCTGCATTCTGAGAACGAAGGGTTCTATTGGGCTGGTACGGAACCAGATCATCTTTAAGATAAGAGGGGCCCATACCATTAATGGTTTTATATGTAAGGAGGAGGATTTTAAATTTAATTCTAAACTCAACTGGTAGCCAATGAAGGGTTTGGAGCACAGGGGTGATGTGTTCTCTTCTGTTTGGTCCTGTTAATAATCTTGCTGCTGCATTTTGAACCAAATGAAGCTTTTTAAGGAATATTTAGGACACGTTAAAAGTAAGGAGTAACAATAATCTAATCTAGATGTAATCAATTAAATTATTAATTAATTTATTTTTCAGCATTATTTTTAGACAGAATATATAAATGTAAAGAGTATAAAGTACATATATTTATATAAATGTAAAGAGTATAAAGTACATATATTTATACAAAAATGTAGGGAGTAAAAGTTAAAAAGTAAATATCCAAGTAATGTACAGATACCTAAAAAAAGTACTTAAGTACAGTAATGAAGTACTTTTCTTTTAATTCCACCTCTGGCAGATGAACACCTAAAGCAGAAACAACCTGATGTCTGTGCCAAACAAAAAACATTTCTAACCTCTTTTATTTCTTATTACCTAAAATGAGTCTGACACTAAATATCGTCACACTCCATCTGTTTCAGCTCACTGATCATTTCATCGCTAACCGTCAGATAAACACTGGCATTTCCTGGTAAAAAAAAAGAATAAAAAATAAAAATCAGCAGATTGTTTTTGCCGTCCACAGACGCTCTGTCACTCATCACTAACAGGGTTAGTACCAGGGTTAGTACCTTACACTGTACAGGGTTAGTACCAGGGAGGGGACATGATGGTCCAATATTCGTGACACGCTACAATACTCATTTGGAATGCTGCATTACTTGTATTGTGTTTTACTTGGAAAGAATGTTGTATTGACTTGCATTGTACGATGTTTGACAGGAGCAAACGCAATACATCGACAAAATGTGGCACAAGAGCAGGTCGTGGAAATACGTTGGATTTTTTAATATTTTAATAGTTTCCAGCGAATTTCGAATTGTGTTTTGGACCAAAAGTCACATTCCTTCTTAGTACCTAAGACTATAAAGGGTTAGTACCTGACACTGTACAGGGTTAGTACCTGACACTGTACAGGGTTAGTACCTGACACTGTACAGGGTTAGTGGGCGGCTGTGGCTCATATGGTAGAGTGGGTCGCCCAATGACCGAAAGGTTGGCGGTTCGCGTCCCAGCTCTTACTGTCCACATGTCAAAGTGTCCTCGGGCAAGACATTGAACCCTGGCTTAGCCCCCAGTAGGACTGACCTTTGACCTTAGAAACCTAAGGTGTATGAGTGTGTGTGTGAATGTGAGGCTAATGTAAAGCGCTTTGAGCACCATGAAGGTGGAAAAGCACCTGACACTGACACAGTACCTGACACTGTACACGGTTAGTACCTGACACTGTACAGGGTTAGTACCTGACACTCACCCACAGACATTTTTCTGAAGAGCAGCCACATGTTTGATAATAAACATTAGTTCTGTTCCACTGACGTCCTTTATCAAACCCAGTCAAATTCACTCTGGGTATTTTATTCAATTCAATCCAATTTGTAGTAAGCTAGCTCTTTAGCTTCCCATCAGTTTAGTCAGGTTACTCTCTGAGAGTCTACCAGAGCCAGGGGGCAACTGTGGCTCAGTTGGTAGAGTGGGTCGCCCAGTAACCGAGAGGTTGGTGGTTAGAGTCCGAGCTCTGACTGTCCACACGTGTCCTTGGGCAAGACACTGAACCCTGACTTAGGCCCCCAGTGGGACTGACCCTAGACCTCAGAAACCTACTGGTGTGTGTGAATGTGAAGCTAATGTAAAGCGCTTTGAGCACCATGAAGGTGGAAAAGAACTATATAAGTGCAGACCATTTTACAAATGGACTCAGTCTGGTTTGGTTTCAAACATTCAGTTGTGGTACATTAAATCCAAAAACTGTAGCATCATCACCGGAAGGGTAAGGGTTAAATTATCCCAGTTTAATAGGAAGTGTCTCATTAGCACGTTTGTTTATTAGCTGTGCTAGCTACATCTGACAGCAGTGTAGGTGACACTGCTTGGTAACCATGGATACAAGGGCTCCTGGAGTTTGTTTCCATGTAGAAAATGAAAAAAACAACCTCTCACCGTTTTGTTGAAGCTTCTCATGTCGGTGGTGAGACTGACTATGTCAACAACAACAAAACACCCACCAACCATTTGAACCATTTTACCATTTTAACAATATTAACCATTTAACCATTTTAACAATTTTAACCATTTAAATATGTTTTACTATTTTAACCATTTTAACAAACATTAACCATTATTTGCGCTGCAACTACATATTCCTGAACTTAGTTGCAAGTTTGTATATTTGTGACATCTTTGCGACCAGTGTATGATAATCTACCATCATCATTACTGCCAAGATGGAAACGCCCACTTTTTTCTGGTCACATGACAAGCCTGTAATTTTAGCTGCCGGAGCTCAATAAAGATGAAAACTGTGATGTTCATTATTTTTCCATGATTAATTTTGGATGCAGAAGATGGGAAATAGTCAATTGCTGAGTGCAGAGTTAGATGCTCTGGAAATTCATGACTTTGTTGTATTATTTTTTAAAATACATAGTCTATTATTTCCTACAAAATGTAAATGAAAATGTAGAAATGTAAAAAGAATGCAACGGAATCGTGAATTTCCAGAGCGTGTCGGCAGACTTCCTCCTGACAACGTCTTCTACATCAGGAAAGGTCCATGTCTGTAGGTCAATAACTGTGGACACACTATCTGAGGACATGAAGACCTCAGGACATTTGGGTTTGTCTTTAAGGACCCTGTAGTTACTACAACGTAAGTGTGATGTTGTTTAGAACTTTAGAAGAGTTCGTCTAAAAATGGTGTTTGGTGTCAGTGAAAAAGAAATGTTCTAATCACTTCTATATGAACACAGTTTGGCTCAAAACGGCAAAAACAAACTTGTTCACAGTCCATTGGATTTCGATGTAACTATATGTATGTACTCCCAATCATCTCAAAAATGTGTTAAAATGAATTTTACTCCAGATAATCCCTTTAAGGATCAAAAGGATCCAGATTTGAAATTGCGAATCGTGTTCATACAGTTATGAGACAAATCATCAAATTTTACAGGAGCATAAAATAAAGGTGACTCAGTGTTGTAACCATCTTAGATCTTCTCTTAGTACAGATGCATTGTGGGTAGTTTCAGCTCATATTCAAATTCCTATAACTGTTCAATGCACTTCTCAAACATATTGTGGTGAGAATAACGACTCATGGACTTTTTCGTGAAATATTATGAGTATTCAATTCAGTTCAATTTTATTTTTAGAGCCCAAAATCACATACATGCAGAGTTCATCAGAGAAAAAACAATCACAGAAATAGATGAAGTCTCAAGCATCCCGTCCTTAGACCAGTGGCGGCCGCTGAACTTTTGTCTTGGGTGGTCTCACTGTAATTGTCAATAATTGGTCAAATGTATCTTATCAAGGCGACGTTATGGGGCTCTGAAAAATCTAAGTTAAAAACAGATCCAGATAGTGGAAAGATTAGAAGATGCCGTTTACGCAGCTTCTCTCCACATGTCTGTGACGTTACCACTTCATTCAGTAGCAAAGTACATGCGCCAAACTCCAAACAACAACAATGGTAAAGTGTGCAGCGTTACTGTGCTTCCTATCGCTATCGTACCAGAATATCGTTCGTATTCATTAATACTGCATAAAACACACACTTGTACAGATCAAAATTCATGAATTTATTTTGGATTTAGCCCAGAGGACCCGAAAGACAACATCTGTTCCACTATGAAGTTGCTGTTATTATCCCCCAACCTGAATGTGGTGCAGACCTGGAGGACAATATGGCGACGTGACCCAACGTAACGTACGGCAAGATTTGTGCGTATTTCATGGACACCATTGTAATAGACAGGAAAGATATAGATAATCTGACAGCCTCTGAGGAGGATCAGTATCGGCATTTAAGCACTAATATATAATAATAAATTGTACTCTCGCGCTCTCTCTCTCTCTCTCTCTCTCTCATACACACACACACACACACAGATAGGGCTGCCAACTCCATGAGGGGAAATACAGGACACTATTATTAAAATAACAAAAAACAATACGTAATGACATTTTTGACATATAACAATGTACTTGTAGTTTTATTTATTTATGTATTCTGTTCTCTCCTAATTCAAAGACCAGACATTTTGGTCACACCACATTAAGATAATGATAATTTACCCAGAAAATTTATAAAAAGTGGAAACTAAAAATAGAATATTTTAAAATGACCTAGTGGGAAAGAAAAACTGCATCTTCCTCTGCAGTAAAATAATGTTATATAAAGGATTTATTTCATATTTAACCAGATCAACAAAACAACAACAAAGACAACAAAAACTCTAAGGCACAAAAATCCATCGAAATTAACTAAAAATAGAGTAAAATGCACATACCAAAATTCAGAAAATTACACTAAAATAGAGTAAAGTGTACTAAAATGCCACATCTGAGTAGCTAGCTGCACTAGACCCCTCTAGTGTCAGTAAATCTAATGTTCTATCGTAGTAGTCTAGTTTCGCTCAATGTAACTTTTGGCTAGATTTCCCTGAAACTGGTCGACCAATCACAGTGAAGTATAGAGTCAGAGGTCGGGCCTAACAAAGTGACACTGTGACGATTCAGAGAGAAAACCAGAAACGACCACAGAAGAACAACAACAGGTGTAGATTTCCTTTCATCACAGATGAGTGAAGAATGTGAGAAAACGTCAGCAATTTTTAAATTCTTTTTACAGAAGCGACAACAGTCGTTGAACGCCATAATCCACCATTTTGTTTAGTCATTCCTAACTTTCTCTGGACTCCTCCGGTAAATTTCTGGCTCTGAATGATGAGCTCTAACTACGTCATCCTAAAGATTACACTGATTGGTTGTAGTACCGTCCTATTGCATACAGATGATTTGAAAGACAACCTTTAAGCCCCGCCTCCCCTGACTATGAAGCACCACTAGACCCATACATGGAATGAATAGAGATAGCACTGCTCGGCTAACATTTGGGTTAGTGAGAATTTACCCAGAAAATGAATAAAAAGTGGAAAATAGAAGTAGAATGTTTTAAAATGACCTAGTGTGAAAAAAAGCTAATATTCCTTTACAGTAAAATAATGCCATATGTAGGATTTTTTCCATATTTAACCCTCAGGGCCAGTGATGCGCAGGCTGACTCAAAGGGAGCGGGTGCCTGCGGTCACCCGCAGTTACAGGTCATTGAAAAATATTTTTAATGATATTGGGGTTGTGGTCGGTCGGGTCATTTGTCATTTGAGATAAACATTAAAATAACCTAGTCAATACACTTCATTAACTGAATTTTCGTGAAGGTGTCGTACAACGTGGTCAGCATCCTATGGTATGGATGGAGCAAGAGAGAAAATAAAGTTGGGAGACTAGAAACTCTGGAAACACATTGGCTGAGATTTTTAAAGATGATGAGCAGCTCCCAGTGTTTTTGTTTCTGTGGAAACTGGGTTCAAATGTCTCTGGGTGTTACAGGTTGTCGACCCCTAGTTTAGATGCTGCGTTATCGTTGATAACTTTTGAATGATGAAGCAGAACAAACAGATTTCCTCATCATATTAACTTACAAGGGGTGGCACGGTGGTGCAGTGGTTAGCACGGTGGTGCAGTGGTTAGCACGGTGGTGCAGTGGTTAGCACGGTGGTGCAGTGGTTAGCACGGTGGTGCAGTGGTTAGCACGGTGGTGCAGTGGTTAGCACGGTGGTGCAGTGGTTAGCACGGTGGTGCAGTGGTTAGCACGGTGGTGCAGTGGTTAGCACGGTGGTGCAGTGGTTAGCACTCGTGCCTCACAGCAAGAAGGACCCTGGTTCGAATCCCAGACCAGACCTTTCTGTGTGGAGTTTGCATGTCCTCCCCGTGTCCGCGTGGGTTTTCGTCGGGCACTCCGGTTTCCTCCCACCATCCAAACACATGCACTGATAGGCTAATTGGTTAATCTAAAATTGTCCATAAGTGTGAATGTGAGAGTGATTGTTTGTCTATATATGTTCAGCCCTGCGATGAACTGGCGTCTCATACAGGGTGTACCCCGCCTTCGCCCATTGTAGCTGGATTAGGCCCCCAGTGACCCCCACGACCCTAGTGAGGATAAAGCGGGTTCAGATAATGAATGAATGAATGAATTAATTAATTTACAAACAATGACATGGAATTTAAACACAGAAATGTGAGTAAAGTCAAAGGTCATGTGATGTTCATAAAGACCTTTGACTACTTTTTAAAAATGCGGGTTAAGAAGTGGGTCTTTCGGGCCGAGTTGCGGGCAGGTTAGTTAAAAAGTAGTCGGTTGCGGGTCGTTTATACATCGACCCGGGCATCACTGGTAGAGAACAGTTTGGCTCAGTTTTTTGGATGTTGGGAACATGGTGGGGACAGAAGCACTCACTTAAAACCCAGACTCTGGAAATGAAAGCGAGTTGATGCTTTTAAGTGTCATATTTCTTTAGGTCACACAAAGTCCAGTGTGAATTTTCCTATAACTGACCAGCCAAGAGAAAATGGAAAAAGTGCAGGAGTCGCACCTGCAGCAGTACAATGCTGCACACTCGCAATATGACACGCATTATTTTCCAAAAATGACACTTAAGGGCCGGTGAGTGTGGGGGTGGCCGTCCACAGTCTGTCCGTCTGCAGCTCGCTGCTTGGGTTACACGGCTGAGTCATGACGCTGCTTTTCAGTATTGAACATATTTTCACTCAGATGTGCATCATCAAGTTGATCAATAACAATGTTCAGGCTCACACATTTCCAGTCTGTAAAAGTATACACCACTCTGGGGAAGTGGAAGAGAGACGGCGAGAAATATGTCATTAAATGGAAGAAATCCAAATGGAGGCCATTATTAACCCTTAAACAGACACACTGTTCCTACTGTTTCACATGTAAGGGATCCTAAAAGAAATATTGAAGGAAATGTATTATATACTTTGAGGTGTGTTGAGTGTACGTGTGTATAGAAGAGGTGAAAATATCTACTTTATACTCTTTACATTCATTTAAATATCTGTACTTTACACTCCTTACATTTATATAAAGATCTGTGCAGGTTTGAATGTAAATGAATGCAAATGGCTGCCATTCTTGGGCAGGTCTCCCTTGAAAAAGTGATCATTGATCTCAATGGGACAAACCTGGTTAAATAAAGGTTATGGCTCCTGATCAGAGGTGGAAGTAATTACTACTGTACTTCCATATTAATATTATTCCCACTTTATAAATTGAAAATGTTCTCCACTTCTATAGTTCTTTTCCACCTTCATGGTTCAAAGTTCGTTACATTAGTCTCACATTCACCCATTCACACTCCCTCATACACCAGTAGGTTTCTAAGGTTCTGTCAGTCCTACTGGGAGACTAAGTCAGGATTCAGTGTTTTTGCCCAAGGACACTTTGACATGTGGACAGCCAGAACTGGGACACAAACCGCCAACCCTTCAGTCATTGGACAACCCACTCTACCAACTGAGCCACAGCTGGAGAGATCCAAAAATACAGACGGGGGAACAAACAGAGGCTGTGAAACCAGAAATCCAGAAGCAAAATCAGACACGAAGAAAACCACAGACAAGAATAACCGCTCATAAGTCGCAACAAAGGCAGATGAACTCGCACTGGACAAAGACACAAGAGGTGCTTATATATCAGGTAACAACATCAGGGTGAAATTAACGAAAGGTGGGGAAATCACTGGTGACAGGAAGCAAAGCAAGGAAGTGTGAACATGAAACACTGACAAACAATGACAAAAATATACAGAGACAAACAAAATATAAGACAATACATCACACGTTGAGTCTGTGATTCTGACAGACACTGATGTACTGACGTGAAAAGGCTAAAAGTCCTAACTACGTTTTACATTTTAAGTCCAAAATTAATTATTTGTGTTCACCATAACTTTCAAAACCATGAAACCATGGCAGAAAGACTTTGGATTTTCCACACTCTGACACTCATAAAAGAGATGTTACTGTGCAGTTACCAGTTACCAGCAGTTACCATACTCTGCCTATGTTATACCGTCCATAAAAGGGTTACAATATAATTGTGTATTTCTGGTACAAAAAACGGAAGTTGTGAGAAAGGTCTATTAGATGGAGAGAAAGTAGATGTGGGAGTTTGCATGTTCTCCTTGTTTCTGCGTGGGTTTTCTCAAGGTACTCCAGTTTCCTCCCACCATCCAAACACATGCACTGATAGGTTAACTGGTTAATAGGTTAACTGGTTAATCTAAATTGTCCATAAGTGTGAATGTGACAGTGATTGTTTGTCTATATATGTTCAGCCCTGAGATGAACTGGAGACTCATACAGGGTGACCTCTGACCCTGCCTTCACCCATTGTAGCTGGATTAGGCCCCCGGTGACCCCTGTGACCCTAGTGAGGATAAAGTGGGTTCAGATGACGAGATGAAAAAAGTATGTGTGGAAAAGGCAGCAGTGGATCTTTAAGGGTTAAAATGTGATTAGATTCAGCATTTTGTTCCTGCTGCTGTAAACTTTGCAAATATTGGAAGAGTGTTTGTCATTGTTTCTAAGAGGCTTGTGGGAAGTGTTGGCAGGCCACTCTGCTCATCATTATCCCTGGAACTAGGAGCTCCTTGTTTTTTTTGCAAATAAACATGAGAAGAATTTGGCAGTTTTGTTTGGAATGGAGATTAGAAAAGGGAACAAAAAACGGAATGTTGTGACTGCGGAGGATGGATGAATCAAACCTATGATTTGTGGAGGAATTGCAAACAAAGATTGAGGTTCTATACTGAATATAAAACATGTTCTTAGAATATTTGGCAGCTTGTCCAAAAAATTTATGAGGAGAGGAAGGAATGTTTTTTGCTCTTCCTCTTCCTGGCTATGGGCCTGTTTACACAAACCCAGAAATTTTTTAAACACATATTTTTCACGTTCAGTTTTTTAATTTATTTTTTATTTACGTTCTTATTGATCCACATAAATACGCTGTCAAGAGCAGTTAAACCACACCAAGTCTGCCGGTGGCAGTGTTAGACCAATGACATCTACACACAAGCCAATCAGAAGCCTCATGGAGAATCAGCGATACTCCTACTTCCTGTTCTGTTCTGTAACTGACAGTCGCCACATTATTACATTTGCACACCACGCAGTCATTGTAAGTCTGCTGGAGGACAAAGAAACTGGCCCCATCATAGACTATTTTGTTCACTGGTGTCAGGATGCCAAGCTGGAACTAAATGTATTCCAAAACTAAGGACATGTGTATTGATTTTAGACACAAAGCCTGTAATCCAGAGGTGCTCAAACCTGGTCCTCCAGAGCTACTATCCTATATGTTTTAATGTATCCCTCTTCCAACACACCTGAAGGTCATTATCAGGTTTCTGCAGAACTTGATGAGAGGTTTATCATTTAAATCAGGTGTGTTGGAAGAGGGATCCATCTAAAACATGCAGGATGGTAGCTCTCAAGGACCAGGATTGAGCACCCCTGCTGTAATCCAAATACAACTAGGATAAATGGGAATGAAATTGAAATTGTTAACCAGTACAAACATCTAGGGTCCATTATAGACGACACACTGACTTTACAGTAATACCGACATGTTATGCAAGAAAGGGCAGTAGAGTCTGTACTGCCTAAGGAAGCTGGCAAGGTTTCATGTGGACCAATTTTTAATGACTTTGTTTTATCGAGTCCTTACTGACTTTCTCTGGTATCTGCTGGTACTCCTTTCTTAAAGGTGTCATTCCATCGTTATTTCATTAATATTGTTGTGTTCTCCATTGTTATTGAATACATTGTGTGTTGGTTCTATTTAAAAAAAAACGTCTGGATTGACAGCAGAGTTTACTGGTACTTCCTCAAACATGTCCGTGACACAGTGACAGGGTGTCTCTGATTGGCTCAGAATGCATGAAAGAACACTCCCCCCTCCCCTCTTGCCCACTGTATGTGTTTATCAAAGTAACATCCATCTAAGTTGCTTGTTCTGAAAACGTGCAGGGATGAACCAGTTTGATCTGACATTTTTTTCCAGTTTGTGCAGCAGCTACTGTGGCGCTGTCTTCTCTTCTAGATGCTAATGCTAATGCTACTTCAGATTCTCTGCAATGGTGGCGGGTTTAACCCTACATGGGTGACGATAAAGTCTCTCTGATGTCACATGGAGCAGCTTTTTCTGGGTCGCTGGTTCCTCTTGTTGTTTAGTGTGAATGCAGTATGCAGCCAGTGGAGGTGATGAACCACTGTCAAAGGAGCATGTGTTGGTAAGTCTGGGTGAACCAAAACGAGCGTGGAAAAGTGGTTTTCAGCGGAATGACACCTTTAATGTAAAAAACAAGAATGCCTTCATTAAGATTATGAAGACATGCAGCAACATAAATGGCATTCAACAGAAAAACATTACTGTACTGTATGAAGAACATCAGGAAGACTGACTCTATTTTGGAAAATTACACCCATCCTCTCCACAGGGAATTCCAGCTTCTGCCCTCTGGCCGGACCATCACATACAAACACTCATTTATACCCTCTGCTATCCAGTTGTTAAACTCCGCCAGAAAACGCAGATAGTCATGTATTGTTTCATAGGTATCTTACTTTGTGCAGATCTTTACAACTTACTCAATTTATTATTATTTATTTATTATTATTTCCCCTTAGGTCGGACCCAAAATCACAGACGTTGGTCGGTCACAAGAAGATGCGCAGTTGCTGCCCTCTGACCCCTGATGCATCTTTGCTGACCTCTGACCCCTGATGTGTCTCTGCTGACCTTTGACCCCTGATGCATCTCTGCTGGTCTATGACACCATGTTGATCTGTGTCTTTAAAAAAAACATTAAACTTTATTAACGACATTTAAATGTATTTAACCTGTTAAACCCTGAGCCTATTTTGATAAAATTCAGTTGCGCCATGGCGGTGCAAACAAATGACACTTCATTGCAGATTTTATTTCTAGAACTGAGTTACTAGACTTTTAACAACCAAATGGTATAATAAAAACAAACCAAAAATAATTACAACTAAATTTGAATAATGATAATAATAATAATACATATGGAAATGCAGCTGGATCTTTTTAGGGTTTTTGTAGAAACGTTCTAAGACCCTTTGGTCAAATTCTGTCAGGCCTGGCCCATTGATACTGTATTGATCCTGTAGGGACAGAGTAACATTGCATTAATTTTATTTAAAAGAAGTATTGTCATGTACCTATATTTTAATAAGGGAAAAAAAGTTCAACACTCACCATTGTCCATATAGTGAAAGAAATCTGCTGTTTTTTTCCACCCCTTTATGGTCCCAGCCTGACAGCCTGTGGTGAATTCACACCTTTGAAAGACGACAGTACTGTTGAAAGAAGATCTGGCAAAATATCTACAGACCACCAAGGACGACTGTAGGTCAAAGTTTATTATTTTTTCAGTAGACCATCACTTCAATGCCAAAGGTGAAAATTAATGTAATGGACAACTGCAGATATTCAACTGTACTGCACTTCATGGGCGGCCGTGGCTCAGTTGGTAGAGCAGGACGTCCAATAACCAAGTTAGCGTCCCAGATCTGGCTGTCCACATGTCAAAGTGTCCTTGCGCAAAGACACTGAACCCTGCCTTAGTCTCGCAGTAGGACTGACAGAACCTTAGAAACCTACTGGTGTATGAGTGTGTGTGAATGGGTGAATGTGAGGCTAAATGTGAGCACTATATAAAGGCAGAACATTTGCAGTCCTTACTGTAAATGTGGTTATTATGTCCTGTATGTTTGGAGAATACATTCTTATATGTGATCTATGGACCTACTTCAGTTCTTGTTTCAAAAATCACCCATCAATGACGTTCTAGACAAGTTTTTTGTCATTTTTGTGAACTGTTCTATATTCTGTCCTCGTACTTAGATTTTCAAAAACACTCCACATGAAAGAAAAAAAAATAGTACACAAGGTTGGACATTACTGCTCTAAGTGAGGTTCAGTTATATAATCAGCTATGAAGTGGTTGCTGAAAACTGAATAAAACGACACCTCAGTGTATTTCTCCTTCCCTGGATAACACACCACCAAGAAATATGTCCAATGGAATGCACCCAATTCAGCTTTTCTTTGACTGCGCTGCCTCTGAGTGCCATATTTCAGGCAATAGCAATGTAATTAGAAGACGCGCAAAGCGTCCGGACCTTAGTCCCACCCCTTAGACCCATCCCCGTTCCGTCCGGCTAATCCAATCTAGCATCTACCATCAGGAAACCACAGTGGCTGTCTGACGGAGCACATAATGGAAGAAAAGGGGCAGGTATTAAAGTTTTCTTCATGCTGCTCCTTTACAATCCAACACTGTCTCACTCCCAGCGTGTCAAAATCCGACGCAATCTGACGCGCTGACTAAGCGTCAGTTTCTGACGCACAAGGTGTCCCTCGGCATCTAATTGACACAGTGGATTTCTAACCCATCCACGGCAATATGAAACGCTCAGGTTTAAAACATTTTTTTCTTGGGTTTAGGGTTAAGGGTCAGGGTTAGGGCTCTGAGTGTCACATATTGAAGCAGATGGGTTAGAAATCCACAGCATCTCATTTAGATGCTGAGGGATAAATGGTAAATGTTCTGTACTTCTATAGTTCTTTTCTATCTTCATGGTGCTCAAAGCTCTTTACATTAAGCCTCACATTCACCCATTCACACACACTAATACACCAGTAGGTTCCTAAGGTTCTGCCAGTTCTACTGGAAGACTAAGTCACGGTTCAGTGTCTTTGCTCAAGGGCACTTGGACATGTGGACCGCCAGAGCCTGGACGCAAACTGCCAAACTCTCAGTCACCGAACAACCTGTTCTACCAACCAAGCCACAGCCACCCATTTACAATCATGGAAATTGGAATGAATAAATAAATGACATGAATGCTAAATGAGTGGCCAGCAGTTTCTAGCAGGTTTTGCTCTCAGCTTGTGGACTGTGTTGGTCTGGACTCTGGTCTCAGTGGACTCAGTTGGAACAGACTCAGTATAAATGACTCCAGAGGGTAGACTTCAGCCTTTCTTCTTCTGTTTTCAGGTGTCCACAGTTGGGCGGTGTGTAGCAGACATGGAAAACACTCCAGTGGGGTTTCCACGGCACTCGGCTTGGACTCGCTGGAGGCCGAAGCCGCAGCTGCAGCCGCCGTCTTCCGTCACATTGTCCCTGACAGGTGTGAAGAAAAAAGCCAGAGAAATGAAGCCGCCCCGACACCGCTCGCATGCAGGAATGAAAGTGTCCCGGCACATTATGCTAATCTTATTGACAGCGTAGCTAATGCTTTTATTAGGCTAATTATGCCTGAGGTCAAATGTGTCCGTGGTAAAGGACTGGCACCCACTCAAAATAAGTGCGTGGAAGGATTTGCTTTGGCTGAAAGGTTAGTTGATGCTTAATGTGTGAGGACAGCTGATCATGTAGCATTTTATGTCCTGAAAAAAAAAACAGGTGGTATTGATTTCTGTTTTTGACATCAGCCCCATGAGCAGGAAGAAGCTACTGTCAATGTTAGCAAAACTAAAGACAGTCAGAAAAATATCATTTTTACAAACATAATTAAAACCAGGGTTGTGGGGAATCTGTGTATCATTTATTCTGTCGTTTTTCAACTGCCAATCAAAAAATTAAAAAATTAGAAAGAAGATGGATTATTTCCGTTTTCTTAATCCTACACAAAAAAACTAAAAGATGTCTGGTTTTTCATATTTCGATTGTAGGCTAGGATCAAAAATACAAAATGGAAAAATGGGCCCCTTGGCTGAATTTGATTTTTATATTTAATTGTGTGTCCTTCCTATCCTTTGGAATATGGTAAAACATGTCCCACACAGAAACATGCTTATTCTGTTGGAAATTAATAACATCTTCATGAATAAAAGGAATCAAGGATATAATAAATGTGTCCCTTGCACAAATATAAGATTATTTTAAAGGTTCATTTTTAATTTACATTTTTTTAGTGGTTGTATATTGGACCATGACCACAGTCAGTTGTCCTCGGACAGGAGATAATAATTTCAACTTGATTAAAAAAGCAAAAACTAATGATGGCATTGAAAAATACCTTCAGCACATGAAAGAGTGCATTGAAATATATATTTAAAACTACAAACAGTGACTTTTGAACAAAATTGACTATTATTTTGTGGTTACTCAAAATGTGTCCCACATATTCATCACAACCGTCAAATATTTTATAAAAAGCAATAAAATCAGCCAAATACAAGGTAAACTACATTCCTGAAGACCACCTTTTCAAACTGTTCTTCATGCCTCATAGTCATTCAAGCTCCTGTAAGTTTAGTATTCTCTTTAAATTTCTTCATATTTTTGGAAACTGCTACTGTCGCAACCATAAAATGTCCACACCATTTCTTTTGTATAAAATATATATATATATATATGTAATATTTTTTATACAAAAGAAATGGTGTGGACATATATATATATATATATATATATATATATATATATATATATATATATATATATATATATATATATATATATATATACTTTTTAAGAAGATGTCTTAAGTAGCTAATAACAGAGGAGAAACAAAATGGCTAATATGAACATCTCATGCACATCATATGAAAGAGTAGTTTGTCACCATCGTTAGGTTTTCTGTCTGACAGTGGTGAATATAATTGTCGATCACAACAATTATCAATATGACCTGTAATGTTTCATTCACCTCTTTTATAATTTTATTTATGCAATCCCCCCTAAATTTCCTCCATATTGTATGACCCTAGGGGATGAAGTTTGCATTCGCTCTCTATCAATCCTCTATTATGATGTGACTTACAACATTTGAGATGCCCATAGTGCACCTACTACCTTCCTACATAGCACAAAGTATACCATGTCCCTTTTAGGCTCTGGGTTTCAAAAAAGTAAAGCCAAATGAAAAATGACATACTAATATTTAATCAAATCATTCACTGCAATTTCCCCCAATTTCATAGTCATTGTAACTGTAATTGTGATATTTTTCTTATAACATCTATCTTTATATATATATATATATATATATATATATATATATACATACATACAGTGGTACCTATACTTACAAAAGCCTCTGCTAATGAAAATCCAAGTAATGAAAAACCTTTACCATAATTTTTCGTCTCTGAATACAAAATAAAATTCTATTGTACATTCCTATACACAACTATGTAATTTAGATAAATATGTCATGTACCTAGCATCCCATTGGTTATGATGCTTTTCGTTACCCTTGGACCCTCCATCACAGAGCTGCTGCTGTGTCTCCCGGTAACACACTTTAACGATCATTTCTCCACCTAGACCAGCGCTTTTAGTATCAAAAGTTCAGCCGAACTGTGAAAAGATCACCAAAATCTAATCATTTGTTCCTTGTTCCCCCAACACGTCATGAAATATTTATCAAGATCCGTCTTTAACTTTTTCAGTTGTCTTGCTCACTAACTTACAAACAAACTCTGGCAAAAACATAACCTCCTTGGCGGAGGAAACTAAACTAACACCACAGTCAGACTGAGACTGAAGACAGAGTTAACGAACCCCAGCCTATGGGAGGGGCTTCATGTCTGTGGTCCAGCCTATGAAGGACTGAAAGTAAATGTGTACATGTGTAAAGTAAATGTGTGAATATGTAAAGTATATGTATAAATTAAATGGAAATGTGTAAATGTATAAAGTAAATGCGAGAGTGTCCCAACCTGCCACAACGTTTACCCCAGATCTTCTCCTCTCCAGGCTCAACCTTTGCCCCAGATCCATTCCATATCACCTGGCCCACACCGCGCAGCTGCAAGCCGTTGCTGATCTGCAACTATATAAGCAGTGAGGCTTGCAGTTGCCGTTGTGGGACTGTTTCAGTATTGTCACCTTCATAACCCGTACACGGTGCCATCTCCTCTGTCACCACGGACTCTGGCCCATCTATCCCCAGGTGTTTGTGTTTGGTCTGTCTTGTCTTTGTCATTAATCTGTTCTCTCTTCAGCACTGAGCATCTCAGTCCTCAATTCACCTCACCCCCCCATGACAGAGAGACTCCCAAACAGTTACTTTAGACAACTTAAGTGTAACACCCAGTGCCACAGTTAAAAGTTTTATTTGATCCAGATCTTTCATTCAAAGCACACAAACATGCTGAACAGCCTTTTTTCACTTGTGCAACATTCGCCAAAAATAGGAATACCCTGTCTAAAAATTATGCAGAAATATTAATTCATGTATTTATTCTAGATTAGATTGTAACACCTTACTTTTAGCGTGTCCTAAATAGTCCTTAAACAGTGTTCAACTGGTTCAAAATGCAGCAGCAAGATTATTAACCGGATCAAACAGAAGCGAACACATCACCCCTGTGCTCCAAACCCTTCATTTGCTACCAGTTGAGTTTAGAATTAAATTTAAAATCCTCCTCTTTACATATAAAACCATTAATGGTATGGGCCCCTCTTATCTTAAAGATGATCTGGTTCCGTACCAGCCCAATAGAACCCTTCGTTCTCAAAATGCAGGTTTATTGAAATTTCCCATGGTTTCTAAAAGTACAGTAGGAGCTAGAGTCTTTAGTTACCATGGTTACTGTCTTATGTAATCAGTTTCCATTTAATATTAAAGAGGTCGACACAGTCTCTACATTTAAAATTAGGTTGAAAATATTTCTGTTTGAGAAAGACTATGGTCAGGTTAGTTAAAAACAGACTGAAGTCACAGTTCAGTCTAAGCTGCACTAGGAAGGGGGAAGTACAGACACTGAGTCCTATCACCTGTCTCCTTCTCTCTCTTGTCTGTATTTATAATTTCTTAAACCTATCTTACATACCAAGTCTGTTTATGAGTATTTACCCAGTGTCCCCTTTCCAACTCTCTCAGTAGTATCCACATAAGGAGCTATAGACAACAGTATCTGCAGTGTTGACCTGTGACCCCAAACCTCCTCCCCCACCCTCACCTGTCTGATGCCCCCCCCCCCATTCCTTTCATCTACATATGGCCATTCATCTGTAGTCTGTCCGTTCATGGATTTGTCCATCAGTGTGGTTCCCCTCCTCATGTACTTTTCTTTCCCACTGGGTTTTGGAGTTTTTTCTTGCCAAGAAGGAGGGTCTAAGGACAGGGGATACTTTGGACTTCATCTATTTCTGTGATTGTTTGTTGTCTCCAATGAACCCTATAAAGCCCTTTGAGATGAGGTTGTTGTGATTCAGGATCTATTAATAAAATTGATGTCATGACCTCCGCTCCGGTGACCTTTCCCCCAGTCATCTCCACACTCACCTGGTCCCGCACTGCGCAGCTGCAAGCCGTTCCTCATCTGTGGCTATAAAAGCAGTAAGGCTTGCAGTTGCCAGTGCGGGACCATTCAGTAATGTCACCTCCATAACCCGGACAGCTTTTGCCATCGCCTCAATCACCATAACCCGGACATTCATCATCACCACGGACTCTGGTCATCTGTTCCCAGGTTTTGTCTGTCTTGTCTTTATGTTTCTTAGTTTTATTATTAAATTATTTTTCCCTTCAGTACTGTGCAATGGAGTCCTCATTCACCTCACCCCGATCCGTGACAATTGAATTGAAATCAGTCCTTTCACTTTAGAACAAAAAAAAGCAATAAATGCATGTAAATATGTGTTTATATGTAGCAAACTGAGGTTTTCCCTTCACTCTTCCCTTCACAGAACATTAACGGCAAGGAGTCCACCAAACAGAAACCATTGATCACAGGTAAAACGTTAATCAAAGAGCAGAGAGGAAGTGTACAGGCAGCATTTGTCCTCACTGCCATGCCCTGTTTCCACCACAGAAACAAGCTGCATGTATATTTAATAGGTTTGAGCTGCAGCAGAGTATTTAGCAGCAGGCGGAATTAAAAATATATAAAGCAGTGGGTTAGGTTGGGTATTTCTAAAATGAGTCAGCTTCCTTCAGGTCAAAGGTTAAATGAATAGAAGGTTGTGTAGCCTTTGGAAACTGCAACTGCTGTCTTCAATCCATCTTTTGTGCTTTTGTGAATTCAACTTTAGATTGATTCCTATCGTCAAGGTGTTGGCGCGCAACGCCACAGTCACTGACGAGTCTGCCCTAAGTGAAGAGTTGAAGGGTGGTTCTGTGAACTGGGTGCACATTGCTTGCATAAGAACAGTCGAATCATCAACCCTGTAACAAACATTCAACAAAGCTTCATCTCCATAACAGTTTTTTTTGGTTATGAGGTTGATGATTTTAGCTAAAAATAGCCATAGATCCACATTAGCTACGGTATGAAGCATTAGAAAGAATGAAGAAAACAAGAAATTAATACAGTTTTCCAAGACTATTGTTTTTTCCCAAAATACTAAAATTAATGTATCCTTGTAACAGGGTTGAAAAGTTGAGCTCCACAATGTTAATCTGATGACAAAAACATGAAATATAGGACAGAAGGTGTAGTAATACTGATCTATCTTTACAGTTTTAGTGGAAAAAGACCAGTGATGTCACTTCCTGGGTGCTAAACTATTTTTTAAAGGCGATATTGATATCCTGTTATGAGATTGAACGAAACTACGGGAGAAAATTAAATAGTGCTATTTTATTATTTATTTATTTCATATTTCTTATATTAATGTTAAAGTAGACAGATAAATGATTACCTTAGCACAAAAACATGTGGTTACTGGATATTTTATTAGTTTTATATTCAATAAAACAGTAACTTTGCTCAGTGGGGACATATTCATATAGCTGAACTCTGCACCTCAGAAACCCAGAAAAATTTTAAAATATAATATACAGGGGTCAGTCCCGCTCCTGCCCGCAAGTCCAGCAGGATTCAGACGTGAGTTGAAATGTGTCGTATGGAGGACTGCTTGCTTGGTGTCACTCAGGGGCGTGAGTCCTTCTGATCGAGGCTCTGTAACAGACCCCTCACACCAGGATCTGGTCTTGTCTGAGTCAGGTTGTCAGGTGGTAAACTAAGACCTAAAAACCTGCAGGAGACCAATAGTCAACTAGTAGACTACCTCAAGGGAGTCTGTCACAGTCCGTCTGGGGGAATTTTAACCTCGGTGGTCGCAGGGTCGGCCGCTCGGTGCTGGGAGGATCCCCTCGCAGGACCTCCCTCTGTCTCACAGTGAAAATGAATAATTTATAGCTTTTATATGAAACATATTTTTATTTTGCTGGGACTGCAGCTCATCACCGCTCCCGCAATGTGCACATCCCCTCCCGCAGTGAGCTTTTAAACTTTGTCCCGTGCTGCACTGCTTTGCGTAGGGTCCCGCGGGAGTGTAGGGTTCTAATATAATATTTAAAATATGCTTGTGTGTTTTAATGCAAAGACACGTGGAAATGTTAATTTCAAGTTTTAGAATGTATTTCATGGTTTAGTTTATATGAAAATGTTTGAGGTTAAACCTGTGGGGACACAAAGTGACCATATTGACAAAATCAGCCTTCTGTTAGCTGCACCTCTGGGCTGTTTGGAGACTTGGACATGTGACATTCAGTCAAGTTTAGAGGAAAAAACCCAAATATAAATGAGGATAAAATGAAGAGATGGTCACAGCTACTGGTGTGGAAGAATACTCTGGTAAAAGTACAAGTACTGAAGTAAAAGTGTAAAAAAAACCAAACAAAAAAAAGGACAATTTAACTGTAATAAAGTAAAACTGCATTTTTTTCCCTCTGTGGATGAAATATTTATTTAAACAGGAAAAAACTGAAAAATGTCCCCAAAAAACGTCAGTTAGTGTCTAGACCAGGGGTTCTCAAACTTTTTTGGCCCAGGTCCCCCTTGGAGGGGTGACATTTTTCCATGTCCCCCCTCATCCTCGCGATACTGAAAATGATAAAAAACCACTTCAACAATGATTATTATGAAACAATGATAACCTTTTTTAATAGTGCTTTTGTGCAAACCAGCCACATTTTCAGGTATTATAATATAAATGAACACTTCAGAAACAACAATTTTAAATAATTTTAAAATAATAAACGGAACAAAAGACACACAAAACCTTCTTGAGGAACTTGGCGGACACAAAAATCGATCCATGTTCGCTGCAGGGTGGCTAAAAATAGCCTGTGACTCGCTCCGTCTCAATTTAGTCAAGCTGGCGTCAAACAGCGCTGTTACTTCCGCCCGCTCGCTACAAAATAAAACTTCCGCATTTCAAAATAAAACAGCAAAAAAAAAAAACGGAAAAAAAAAAAAGGAATAATTTCACGTACCCCCTGGACATGCGCCACGTCCCCCTAGGGGTCCGCGGACCCCAGTTTGAGAACCGTGGGTCTAGATGAAGTGTTTTATTGGGTCATGGTACTGAATTTAGTGGGTATGGACAGAACATTTAGGAAAACTGGAATATAAAGTCCCATTTATGATAAAAGTTACTATTTTGAGATAAAAACTCAAAAGTATGAGAAAAAAGTATGAAATATGACATAAGAAATGTATAGCTATAGGGAAAAAAGTCAATAATATAATAATTCCCAAAATAATCAAGACAATTCACAAAAGTCAACAATTAGGGAAGAAAATGAACAAAATAAGGAATAAAATGAAGAATAAAAGAATAAATTCTGAAAGAAAATGATCAAACTGTTTTGTTTTTTTTAATTCACAAAGTACTCAAGAAAATGTATAATACTTACAACTTAGTGAAGAAAATGAACAAAATATAGCAGAAAATGATAAGACAGAACCAACACAGGTCGACTGTCAGAAGCTTCTGGAATCAAACTTATAAAATGTTTCCACATGAAGTGATAAAGGAAAGTAAAATCTTAAATGATGGTTGGATCAAGTGTCCAAGATGAGCTCAAAATGTGACATTTTACTTTTATTGAACATTTTAGTCATTTTTGTTTAAGTATTTTCTTATTCTACACATTTGCTGTTTGTTTTGGTCCATTTTGTGGATAATTTTGGTCATTTTTGTAAGATTTTCTTGATTATTTTCTTCATTTCTGGTCATCTTTAACACTGTCCAATAACGCTGGTCTACAGTCAGAAACATCTGACAAACTAATGAAATGTTTAGTGATGAAAACTAAAGTCTGAAATGATGGTTGGATCAAGTTTCCAGGATAAGTCTGGGCTCAAAATGTGACATTTTACTTTTCATTTTATTGAACATTTTAGTCATTTTTGTTTAAATATATTCTTATTCTACACTTGCTGTTTGTTTTGGTCCATTTTGTAGAATAGTTTGGTCCTTTTTGTTAATTTTACTAAATATTTTGTTCACTTTTGTTCATTTTCTTGAATATTTAGTTCATTTTCTTGATTATTTTGTTCATTTTTGGTCATCTTTAACACTGTCCAACAACACTGGTCTATATATCAAATGCTTCTGGAATCAAACTAATGAAACATTTCCATATTTTCATGTGTGTGACTGATAAAGAAAACTCTTAAATGATAGTTGGATCAAGTTTCCCAGATCAGTCGGGGCTGAAAATATCAAATATTTAGAATGAAAAAGAGAAAGGGTTTTAGTCCAAAGGAATATTGGTGTCAGATCTACTAGATCTACTTCCAAACACTGTCTGCACATTATGATCCATTCACCTCACAGCAGGGGGGTCAGATCCTGGTCTTTGCAGAACTACTATCCCGCATGTTTTAGATGTATCCCTCTTCCAACACACTCGACGTTCATTATCAGTCTTCTGCAGAATGCGATGAGAGGTTTATCATTTGAATCACGTGTGTTTGAAGGAGGATACATCTAAAACAGGGGTGCTCAATTCTGGTCCTCAAGAGCTACTCTGTCCTACAAAGTAAAAAGGCAGTATCAGCAGACACCAAAATGAGAAAAATGACCTTAAAGTTCTCATGTTGTTCAGTCCCAGTAGTTGTCAGTAGATTATTGGACATGAGGCAGTTATTGTTACTGCATATTAACTAGTTCTACAAAAACCATAGAGCACTGTATATATGGAATAATTCTGGTAGTGATTAGTGACTGGGAATTTAGACATTTTATCTGATAATTTGGATGTTTTACAGTATCTCATGATTTTTACTTTATATCTGATGATTTTGACTTCACTTAATGCACCTTATATATGAAAAACCTTCATAAAAACCATTCATTAACAGTCCACCCTATAGTCCAGTCCACCTTATAGTCCAATTCACCTTATAGTCCAGTCCACCTTATAGTCCAGTTCACCTTATAGTCCAGTCCACCTTATAGTCCAGTCCACCTTATAGTCCAGTCCACCTTATAGTCCAATTCACCTTATAGTCCAGTCCACCTTATAGTCCAGTCCACCTTATAGTCCAGTCCACCTTATAGTCCAGTCCACCTTATAGTCCAATTCACCTTATAGTCCAGTCCACCTTATAGTCCAATTCACCTTATAGTCCAGTCCACCTTATAGTCCAGTCCACCTTATAGTCCAGTCCACCTTATAGTCCAATTCACCTTATAGTCCAGTCCACCTTATAGTCCAGTCCACCTTATAGTCCAGTTCACCTTATAGTCCAGTAAATACATTAATTCCATCATGTGTTTCATTCTAATACAGTGATTAACTGTAAACTATTGGGGCAGGGTCCTAAATGGACATTGGTAAGAACACAGTGATAGTCTTTACTGTCTTTTTGTTTTGTTTTACTAGTACTTTTTGCAGTTAATGTACAAACACTCACCAATTTTCTCCAAAACTACAGACATTTGAGACATTTTATTACATGACAAAGAATGATTTGAATGTTGTAAAAAACTAAATAACTCATTTTCACCAAAAAATGCAGTTACTGTCTTTATACTTTGTAGGGCAGAACTATCCTGCATGTTTTAGATGTATCCCCTCTAACGCACCTGAATCAAATGAAAAACCTCTCATCCAGATGTGCAGAAGCCTGATAATGAAGGTCAGGTGTGTTGGAAGGAGGATACATCTAAAACATGCAGGACAGTAGACCAGGATTGAGCACCGCTGCTGTACAGCTTCTTTCGAGTGGAATATTTACGAATCCATTTTAAACATGTCCATAAACCAGCATATATGTGGTGAATAAATGAATGTTTTAAACTTCTTTGTACTTAACATTTAGGCACAAATTTAGTTTTGGACTGAAATGAAATGTATTTTAATGTATTGAATCCATGTATCATTCATTCATTTGTTTTTCAAAATAAAAGCAAAGATAAGATTATTTGTTTCCAAAACCAAAATAAAAAAATGGATAATGATGCTTTTTGTGTTGAAATGAATAATGGAAAAATGGATAATGGATATTTTCCATTTTATCCAATTTTGATCTGAAGCAAATTGAGTAAAGCGAAAATGACCGTGACCCACACATTTTTTTTCCCTAGGATGGCGACAGATTGATTTACATATTCCACACCTCCCTTTCCTGGCTGCTGGTAGTGTTGGCACGAACGCATGATTAATAAAAAATATTAATGATAAATGAAATGGCTAAATCCTCCGTATTACTTTAGCTAGCTAGCAAATCTGATATTAGGAGATCCAGTCAGTGATGCTGTGTGAGTCTATTGAGTTGGGCGACCAATGGAATTTGTTCAGAGTGTGGTATATGTAAATTACTGCGTCGCCATCCTAGAAAAAAAATCTTGTGATCCGCACTGACAAAGGTGTAAACCTAATGTCAAATTTGGGGAAACTAAGAGGGTCACCCTAAGACCTTGAAGATATGACCATTAAGAAAATTGGTGTCATATCATACCATAATAATCTTCAATTGTGATGGACATGTTTCTTTAAGTTGTTAAGATTAATTTAATTTGCTTCATGTCGAAATTGGATAAAACGGGAAATGGCCATTATCCGTTTTTCCATCATTCATTTTAACACAAAAAAGAAAACTGAAAAAATGCATCACTATCTGTTTTTCATTTTGGTTTTGGAAACAAATAATGAATGGTAAACGGTCTGCACTTATATAGTTCTTTTCCACCTTCATGGTGCTCAAAGCGCTTTACATTAGCTTCACATTCACACACACACTCACACACCAGTAGCTTTGTAAGATGTAACGTCAGACCTACTGGGGGCCGAAGTCAGGGTTCAGTGTCTTGCCCAAGGACACTTCGAGCCGGGTCACGAACCGCCAACCTCTCAGTCATTGGGCGATCCACTCTACCAACTGAGCCACAGCCGCTTGTAATGAAGAAACAAGTTGCTTTTTCATTGTCTTATTTTGAAAAATGAATGAACGCTTGATACACAGATTGTATTGATTTCTATGTAACAATATTTATTTTATTTTATTCTATTTTAGGCCGTGATATAAATGCACAAATGATCGGTCTGTACTGCTTTGTAAGGTATTATCTTGAAATGCACTTTACTTATTCCACTGTAGTGCTTTATTCTGTATGGATCACAGTTATTTATTTATTCATGTTCTGGGGACTGTGGATGAAAATTAGCCCTGACAGTGAGCATATTTACATGCTCATACTGGAATTAAATATATGTCAACCGATTAAAATATTTAATCACAATTAATCGCATGATGATCATAGTTAATCGCAAATTAATCGCATATTGTAATACTTTTTTATAATGAGAACAATGAGAATTACTCTCAGTTCCAGGAATATGTAAAGAATGCACCTGCACTGCATAGCAATTAGCATCAAATTCAAAACAAGCAGGGTGATGCACAAAATAAGTCTATACCCTATAAACAGCATTGCATTCGCATTGCTTCTGGTTTTCCGAGCTACAGAAATACCCAAGTTTCAAATGCCACTGTGTTAATCACGCGTTAAAAAATTAGTGCACACGTTGCGTTAACTTTGACAGCCTTAATATATATATATATATATATATATATATATATATATATATATATATATATATATATATATATAAAGCATGAACTAACCTACACTAAAGTCATTTTTTTCTCATTCATATGATTAAAGTGTGGAAGATTTAACACCTTTAATGTCTGAAAAACAGACTTCATAAACTATTGTAGAGCAGTGTGATGGTTTACTACAGATCACTGGAGCAAAAACATAAAAGATCCTAAACTTCTACTAGATGTATTTGTGTTTCCAGAGACATTCAGCTTGAGTTTAATTAAATAAATGTCCTACTTTTATATAAAACTCAGCATGTCTCCAGAAATGTGTAAATATTATAAGTTGTGATGAGGTCCATAGCACATGCTTGATATTGTTTGGTATTTACTCAGACTAATAGAAATCCATGTGACTGAGCAGGAGCAACGGTGCTCTTTAAGACGTCTTTGAATCTGCTGTGTGTGTTTTCTGTTTGAAATACAAAGCCTGAAGTCAGTCTGACAGGATTATTTTGGTTTCAGAACCTTTGGGCCCATTACGAATACTATTATGTAGATCAGCCTTGGGGAATTTATTTCCACGTTGTGTGTTTGGATTGTGACACGCCTGGCCTCGCATTTCATTTACTCACACAAATAAGCCTGCCAGTCTAAAAGCTTCAAACGTCTGCACACATTTTTAACACATGTCACTGAAACACCTGTCGTCTTTCATACTTTCACCACCACATTTTCTTCAAATGGAGAAGTGATAAAAGTGGTGACCCCTGCTAACAGTCCACCTACCCCACAGATGGACACAGCAGTGCAACACAAAGACTCTTACTAGTGACGTTTACATGTTTTTCTTTCGTCTCATCATCTGAACCCGCTTTATCCTCACTAGGGTCACAGGGGTCACTGGGGGCCTAATCCAGCTACAATGGGTGAAGGTGGGGTCAGAGGTCACCCTGTATGAGTCTCCAGTTCATCTCAGGGCTGAACAAATATAGACAAACAATCACTGTCACATTCACACCTATGGACAATTTAGATTAACCAGTTAACCAGGAGAAAACCCACGCAGACATGAGGAGAACATGTAAACTCCACACAGAAAGGTCTGGTGTGGGAATAGAACCAGAGACCTTCTGTCTGTGAGGCACCAGTGTTAACCACTGCACCACCATACCAATTATTTATTCTGAATAAAATAATTCAGAGTTAACTCTATTTACTCAATTTTAACATTTCACTCATGGCTGTTCGCATCTTCCATCTGGGAAAGCACCATTAGCTTCTCTTTGTGAAGGCGGGGTTGTCAATCAAAATCATTTGCCCTGATTGGAGAAACCAGGTGCTTGTCATTTTGAATGACCTACTACTTCAACGAATCATATTGAAAGCAGCATGTAACATAGATGATAGAAGTAGAAGTTCTTACCATACCTGGTTAGGAGAAGAGCCATAACATAATTGCCACCAATAAATTCTTTCAAAACTGTTCGGTTCATCTTTTAACCCACTGGAAACTCAGACCGTTCAGAGACTCTTTGTTATTTGAATATTCTGTTTTTTTTTAAAAAAAACTAGAAGTTTCAAGGTTTTTAATGGTGTCACTCATATGTTTGAATGACAGAAAATCAATATGCAGTAGTTTCCACAACACAGTCTTCTCCATGCTCACCCCACGTTTTTTTTAAAGCTGCTGTGTCGAGAGTCTTCCTTACGTCATAAGTGTTAAAATCACGCCCAGTGATCCTGATTGGTCTGTCCAGGATTTGGCCAAAGACAACAGAATGTCTACAGTGGTTTACCAGACCCTTGTGTGAAGCTGACGAAGCTGAGGGGAAACACATGAGGATCAACAAAGGTCAGGCTATGAAGCAGCAGCTCGAACCAATCAACCATAGGAATCAACAAACTAATGCCCACAGCCCAATATGAGCAATATGTGCATTAACCAGAAATATGTGCATCATGGCAACCAGACCAAGAGCGTGTGCAGAACAACAGGATTAATGTTGCGAGAAATATAATGCTCACACTAGGCTAATGCTAACACTAGGCTAATGCTTGCACTAGGCTAATGCTAACACTAGACTAATGCTAACACTATACTAATGCTAGCAATAGACTAATGCTAAGACTAGACTAATACTAACACCAGGCTAATGCTAACAATAGGCTAATGCTGGCAATAGCCTAATGCTAACACTATACTAATGCTAATGCTAGCAATAGGCTAAAGCTAACACTATGCTAATGCTGGCAACAGCCTAATTCTAGCACTACGTTAATACAAACACTAGACTAATGTTAACACTCGGCTAATGCAGGCAATATGCTAATGATAGAACTATGCTAATGCAAACACTAGGCTAATGCTAGCACTAGGTTAAGCTACCCTAGGAGCTAGAATGCTGGGGGATCACCTGTCTCTCTCTCTCTTATCTATACAGTGGTACCTCTACTTACAAAAGACCCAGCTAACGAATAATCCAAGTAACGAAAAACCTTTATCTAATTCTATATAGGAAAGGAAACCGAAACCCCTGAAACATAAATACGATGTACATTACTGTACGTTTACTGTACGTCATGTACATACTGTGCATATCATCCCATTGGCTATAATGGAACAACTAGGGGTGTAAAGATAAACCAATTTGAATCAGTTATCGGTCTGTGTCATATAAGATCTAAGTGAATCGGTCCATGGAACCCTGAATTGGTAAATCTGGCTACCAATGGTCTGATGCACCAGATTCATGGCTGTGAATCGGTTCCCTGAGGTCCAACCACCGATCTGTAATTCTGTTCTTCATATCTGTGACCAAGGAGCTTAACAATGACATAACATTTATTTTCAGAAATGTGTAAATATTAAAACTTCCAACTGTAGGTTTATCTGCTCTTTTACGTATAGATGTAAAGTTAAAGGAAATGCCGGTAGTGGACAGGAAGTGACAAAATAAAAGCATATTTATGGATGAAACCGTTAATTTGTGGTTGATCCACGGAGCCAAATAGTTTTATTGTGAAGGGAGCTTTATATCCACTCACAGATTTCCAAAACACATGACGACTTTAGTGATAACACGTAAAATGTTACTCTATGAGTAACTGATGTGGTATGAGTTTAAACTGAAAAGGAAGCTAAACACTGAGCTCCTGTGAAAGAGAATCATGGGTTAGGTTACGGTTCTAATGTAATGTATAGGTTTATTATGTGGACGGTGTGGGACTCAGCGAGTTCACCAGTACTTCAGTCACATGACTCCGTCAGTCCATCTGTACTGGATTCCCGGTGAGTGTCCTGCTGTCATGTCTTTAAAAATACCTCTGTAAACCAGACACCAGCATCAGAAAAAGTTTTTATCAAATAGGTGGATATAGTTTCCGTGACATTAGATTATGTTGATCAGTTGATTTTCCTCAAAAAGAGTAAAAAAAAACAACTGTATTTTATGTCTAACCTCAGTGTTATGCTCAGTGTATTCTCACTGGCCACGCCAACGGAAGTGAAAAAAAAAAAAAAAAGGAGGCAGCTATCACTCCACCAGCACCAACAAAAGGCATGCCAGTGAAACCCCCCGCTGGCACCCGTGGAAAAAAACTACCCCGAAAAAATGTCCACGAGCCAGGCCATCGCCCCGACAACGCACACTCCCTGCCCTCCAAGATCATGAACACCCACCAAACATCTGTCAACAAACACCACTGAAGGTGAAAGAGACAAAACAAACACAATGGTATGAACATGATCCACATGTCTGGTGTGAAAATGACCCACATATCTGGTTCATTTGAATGGTTTAATGTTTAATGTTCAGTCAGTGAAGACACATTTAACCACTGACATCAAAACATTCTAAAATATACAATTTATTTGACTTTTAGCACATATTTCATAGAAAATTTGCCAATTTTAATTTTTTTTACAGGGTTTAGGGGGTAGTATTAGGGACCTTGGAACATATCAGGCCTTGTGTGTGTATATATATTATTTTATATATATATATATATATATATATATATATATATATATATATATATATATATATATATATATATATATATATATATATATGTGTGTGTGTGTGTGTGTGTATATATATATATAGCTGAGGCACTGGAGACTGCTAAGCAAAGGCTCACAGCACTAGCTACCCGCCTAAAGAGATACACAAGAGAGGTAGAGGCCAGGAGAATAAACCAGGTGTTCTCCACCAACCCAGCTAGGGTCTACTCTCAATGGCAGGGGGGCAAGGTGACAACAGACCCACCTAGGGCTGAAACTGAGCAATACTGGAAGAGCATCTGGGAGAAGGAGGCAACACATAACACCAATGCCCAATGGCTGACAGACTTACAGGCAGCCAACTCCCAGAACAAGACCCAGTAGTCATCACACTAGCAGACATCCAAACCAGAGTGTCCAAAATGAAGAGCTGGACAGCACCAGGGCCCGACATGATTCATACCTACTGGCTTAAGAAACTGACAGCACTCCATGAACGCCTAGCAGCACAGATGAACCAGCTGCTGATATCGGGAAACCACCCAGAGTGGCTAACCCAGGGCCGGACAGTCCTCATAATGAAGGACCCCCAGAAGGGAACAATACCATCTAACTACCGGCCTATAACCTGCCTCAGCACCACATGGAAGCTTCTATCAGGCATCATAGCGACTAAGATGAGTAGGCACATGGAGCAATACATGAGCAGAGCACAGAAAGGAATAGGCAACAACACCAGGGGAGCCAAACACCAGCTACTGGTTGACAGGGCAATTGCCCGAGATTGCAAGATGAGGAACACCAACCTGTGCACTGCCTGGATTGATTACAAGAAAGCCTATGACTCAATGCCACATACATGGATACTGGAATGCTTAAAACTGTATAACATCAACAGGACACTAAGAGAGTTCATCCAGAACTCAATGAGGCTGTGGAAGACGACTCTGGAGGCCAACTCAAAGCCAATTGCACAGGTGAACATCAGATGCGGCATTTACCAAGGAGATGCTCTGTCCCCCCTGCTGTTCTGCATAGGCCTAAACCCCCTCAGCCAGATCATCTCAAAGAGTGGCTTCGGATACCAGTTCCGAAGTGGAACATCCATCAACCACCTCCTCTACATGGATGACATCAAGCTGTATGCCAAGAATGAGCGTGACATTGATTCCCTAATTCACCTCACCCGGATCTACAGCAAAGACATTGGGATGTCATTCGGACTAGATAAATGTGGGCGGATGATATCTAGAAGAGGAAAGGTGATCACAACTGAAGGGGTTGACCTACCTGAAGGGAATATCACAGATGTGCAGGAAAGTTACAAATACCTAGGGATCCCACAGACAAATGGTAATCATGAGGAGGCAGCTCGGAAGTCAGCCACAGCCAAATACCTACAGAGGATAAGACAGGTCCTGAAAAGTCAGCTGAACGGCAAAAATAAGATCCAGGCCATTAACACCTATGCCCTGCCAGTAATCAGATACCCAGCTGGGATAATATCCTGGCCACTGGAAGATATACAAGCCACTGATATCAAGACAAGGAAACTCCTTACCATGCATGGAGGGTTCCACCCCAAGTCCAGTGTCCTGAGGCTGTACACTAAGCGAAAGGAAGGGGGCCGAGGACTAGTAAGTGTCAGAACTACTGTCCAGGAGGAAACGGCGAACCTCCAGGAATACATCAAGAAAATGGCCCCCAATGACCAACTGCTAAGTGAATGCCTCAGGCAACAAAAGCCCAGTAAGGTCGAGGAACCAGAGGGGCTATCATGGAGGGACAAACCCTTGCATGGCGTGTACCATCGACAAATTGAGGAAGTGGCTGATATGGAAAAGACATACCAGTGGCTGGAAAAGGCTGGACTAAAGGACAGCACAGAGGCGCTACTCATGGCTGCACAAGAACAAGCCCTGAACACCAGAGCAATAGAGGCCGGGGTCTACCACATCAGACAGGACCCCAGGTGTAGGCTGTGTAGAGAAGCCCCTGAAACAGTCCAGCACATCACAGCAGGGTGTAAGATGCTGGCAGGCAAGGCATACATGGAGAGACATAACCAGGTAGCGGGCATACTGTACAGGAACATCTGTAAAGAGTATGGACTGGAGGTCCCAGGGTCAAGATGGGAGAACCCCCCAAAGGTGACAGAGAACAAACAGGCCAAGATCCTGTGGGACTTCCAGATCCAGACTGACAAGATGGTGATGGCCAATCAGCCTGACATAGTGGTGGTGGATAAACATGAGAAGACAGTGGTGGTGATAGATGTAGCAGTCCCCAGTGATAGCAACATCAGAAAGAAAGAACATGAGAAGCTTGAGAAATACCAAGGGCTGAAAGAGGAGTTAGAGAAAATGTGGAGTGTGAAGGCAACGGTGGTACCAGTAGTGATCGGAGCATTAGGGGCAGTGACCCCCAAGCTGGGAGAATGGCTCCAGCAGATACCAGGAACAACATCAGAGATCTCTGTACAAAAGAGCGCATTGCTAGGAACAGCTAAGATCCTGCGCAGAACCCTCAGGCTCCCAGGCCTCTGGTAGAGGACCCGAGTCTGAAGGAGACACCGCCCACGTGGGGCGAGAGGAACATTTTTATTTTTTTTTTTTATATATACGTATATATATATATACAGTGAAGAAAATACGTATTTGAACACCCTGCTATTTTGCTATTTCTCCCACTTAGAATTCATGGAGGGGTCTGAAATTTCCATCGTTGGTGCATGTCCATGTCAGAGAGATAAACTAAAAAAGAAAAATCCAGAAATCACAATGCATGATTTTTTAACGATTTATTTGTGTGATACAGTTGCAAATAAGTATTTGAACACCTGTGTATCATCTAGAATTCTGACCCTAAAGACCTGTTAGTCCACCCATTAGAAGTCCACCTGCACTCCATGTATCATCCTGAATCAGATGAACCTGTTTGAGGTCGTTAGCTGCATAAAGACACCTGTCCACCCCATACAATCAGTAAGACTTTAACTTGTAACATGGCAAAGACCAAAGAGCTGTCCAAAGAAACCAGAGACAAAATTGTCCACTTCCACAAGGATGGAAAGGCCTACGGAGCAACTGCCAAGCAGCTTGGTGAAAAAATGTCCACTGTTGGAGTAATCATTAGAAAATGGAAGAAGCTAAACATGACGCTCAATCTCAATCGGAGTGGAGCCCCATGGAAGATATCACCTCGTGGGGTCTCAATGATTCTAAGAAAGGTGAGGAATCAGCCCGGAACTACACGACAGGAGTTGGTCAATGACCTGAAAAGAGCTGGGACCACCGTTTCCATGGTTACTGTAGGTAATGCACGAAGACGTCATGATTTGAAATCATGCATGGCACGAAAACTTACCCTGCTTAAACCAGGACATGTCAAGTCCCGTCTGAAGTTTACGTGAAAAATGGGAGCAAAAACAAAAGTGCTGCGTTTATATTTTTGTTGAGTGTATATATATATATATATATATATATATATATATATATATATATATAAATCTAATTCAACTTTAGCCTAATTTTGAGCAATTAAATTTAAATCAATGTAAAATAATATGTTTCCCCATGAAAGGGTTAGAGTCACTTTTTATTTTTGTTTTATTTACAGGTTTAGGGTGATAGATTTCTGTCCTTTTTTCTTTACAAAGAAAAAATATAGAAAATATCTGCTCAAGCTTAAAAAAGCTGAACTAGATGTGTAGTACAGGTTAAAGTTTCCATTTAATTTGACCTTTAACAAACAGTGAGAAACATCTGACATGTGTTGAATGAAAGCTATTATAAAACATCCTGTCATAAACACCATTAATCTGAGCCAAAGTCTTAAAGACACAATAAATATAAAAGCAGGTCAACAGAAATACTCTGTTTTATAGAAACTGTTTTTCCCTGAAATCTGAGTTTTTCTTGTTGTTCAAACTTGACAAATATCCACCTGGACCCACACTAATGTGAATGTATGACGATGAAAACACCCAGTGTGTCTTTAGTGTCAGTTCCCACATAAATGTTGTTTCTCTACCAGGGTTCTCAGATTCCTGTTTTTTCCAGGGCCACATTCAGCCTGATGTGATTTACATTAAAACTATTATCCAGAGAATGCATAATCTAGCTGCTATTTCATAACCTGACTCACATCCTCTGGCTGTGTTTCATTACGCTCACACAACCACCTGAGTATCATGGGATCAGGTTTACTTCAAAACAAAAGAGCCAATCAGTGTCGCCAGGTGGGACTACCCCATGACTGGGTGGTGTTGTGGGTGGTGTGACGTAAAGCAGAAGTGACGGCAGTGTAGTCTTTTTGGATACACAACAACGGCAGCGTGCGTTAGGTATCCTAGTGTCCATATGGACTGGACTATTTCCAGTGTTGTGTCTATGGACTGGACTATTTCCAGTGTTGTGTCTATGGACTGGACGATTTCCAGTGTTTTTTCTTCCACATGTTCATTCATTAACAGATGAACAGAGGACGACTGTGGAAGAGTTTGTTAATAAATGATGTTTTCTTTCTTCTTCTGACCAGGTTTGTCAACAGTTTGATCTATCAGATGGTTCCACTGGTGGGTACAGAAATAGTACCAGTGCAGAAGCCCATGGTTACTGTGGTACCCCCCTGGTTGTGTTGGTAGAGGACCCAGTCACAGAGGCTGATAGTAAAGTGGAACTGGAGGAAGAAAAGACAAAGACATCTACAGGTGGTGTTCTGTAGCCCTGAGTAATGACTGAAGGATAAATGTAGAACCATGCTTTACTAGCACGTTTACCAGAAGAACTTGGTTTGAACCATGAAGGTGGAACAGAACTATAGAAGTGCAGAACATTTACCATTCTTTTCACTGAGGCCACATAATGAGGTTCAGTGGTTGGTCAAGATTTATTTATTTATTTTTATTTTAGAAATTTAGCCATCCCTAGTACAGATCTATTTAAAAAAAAGCAAATCTTAAATAGAGTAATGAAGTATTTTTACTTAGTTTCACCTCTGAACTCAAGCATCAGTGGTTGAACATCATGTTCTAATAATTAATCCTGGTTTTACAGTGATTTTTGTCAACGTGACCTGAAAAACACAGTCACAGGTCTCTGAGGCTATTATCCAAGGTGTTAAAAATATTTTCAGCTCATTATAAAACTGCAGGAACAAATGGTAAAAGGATTCATGTGACTGTATATCATCTATTATACTGTCTGTCTGAAAGTATGTTGATGTAAATTAACCTCTTGATGCCTGAATTTATTTATATATATATATATATATATATATATATATATATATATGTATATATATATATATATATATATATATATATGTGTGTGTGTGTGTGTATTAGGGTGTCGTCCATTGTCTTTTCCTCCAGAGGGGTTCCCCCGTGGATGACAAAATAATATCAAAACCAGATATAAAGGTTAATCATTTATTTATCAAAATATAACAAAGTGTATAAACAATCATCAGTCATTGAGCTACAAACCTCTAAGTCCCCAGGGATGACCCTCAGATAATTATCTGACCAGAGCAGAGAGAGACAGAGACAGAGAAGACAGGAAGTCAAAAAGCCCAGATCCTTCCCCCTTCAGGGGTTTTATACGGTCATTTCCACCCCTCCTTCTTGGCCATATCACAGCCCATTACATCATATTATCAAGGAGTTGTCTTACTACAATCTGCCACAAATAAGGAAATAATATCTGCTTCTCTGATTCTAAGGCCTGAGAGACATCCCACAGCCACGTTGACACGTAGACACAGAACAGTACTATGTGTCATTCATTCTTCAATACAATCAAACATCATCAAGGGCATTAAAGACTTCAGTTTTTTTCAAGTCAATAAAGTTGAAGTTGAGTTGACGGGTTGTGATGATGTCATCACATTGTCAGTGGAGGAATACCAGACACACGTCTGTCCAGCAGTGAACAACTTGTATTAAAGTTCACTGACAAGACACAAGCATCAACATTTTAACCCAAACAAAACAAAGGCTAACGTTAGCAAAGAGTTTTCTGTTAAATTTAACTGAACAACATCAGTAGGTGAACATACGTCCACATTCTGTATTTCATTCTAAAGACAAAATGGAAAAAACTGATTTTTAAAAATGTGGGTCCAGAAGCAGGTCGGGTCCATCCCTTTTACCTGTGGTCTGAGCTGTGGGTGGGTTCCATAAAAAAGCGGTTGGTTGCGTGTCGTTTATACATCGACTCGCGCAACACTGGTGTGTGTGTGTGTGTGTGTGTTTTAGAAGAGTTTTTGAATGTCTTTTGGATTTTTCATTCCTTTTTATTTAATTTTTTTTTTTGTGTTGAGTTTAGCATGTTTTGTATATTTTTTACTCCACATTTTTTGTGTTTCTACATGTACTGTTGTGTATTTGGTTGTAAAGTTAAATTTGACAAAACACTCGACTCACATAACGTGTTTTAATCAAGATTAATCTACAGCAACTATGTGATTAATCTGATTAAAAGTTTTAATCATTTGACAGCCCTTAAAGAAATGTTAAATTAAGTAGAGATCATTAATTTGACTCCAGTACATACAATAGATAGATATTGTTTTGTAGATTATATGTTTGATGCACAGTAGATATTCCAGGGTAAAAAAAAAATACCATGTCAAAGTATTTTAATTCTTTCAATTCCTCCAGCAACCCAGGACACGCTGGAGGGATCATATCTCTTGGCTGACCTGGGAATGCCTTGGGATTCCCATGGAGGAGCCGGCTGAAGTAGCTGGGGTGAGGGAAGTCTGGACTTTTTTTCTGAGGCTGTTGCCCCTGTGACCTGGACCCGGATGAAGCAGGAGACAATGAGTACGACTACGAGTGCATTATTATTTTTTTTGCAATGGATGAAATAATACTTATTTTCAAAAATATCCAAAAATAAAGCCTTTAAAAGTGAGTTAGTGTGTACATGGTATGTTTTTTATGGTCATGGTACTGAGTTTAGTGGGTATGGACAGAACATTTAGAAACAATTTACAAGTAATACATAGGAGATTAAAAATAACATTTAAATTGTGAAATAAAATATCAAAAATATGGGAATTATGAGATCATACTGTCACATTTGTTTAGGTTGAAAAAGTCAAGAGTATAAAGTACATATATTTCTATAAAAATGCAGGGAGTAAAAGTAAAAACTTTCCATAAAAATAAATACTCCAGCAAAGTACAGATACCTAAAAAGTGTACTTCAGTACAGTAAAGGAAGTACTTGTACTTGGTTACTTCCACCTCTGTGTATTACCACTAGTGATTTAACTGTATACAGTCAATGTTAAGGGTTTAAGTGTAAAAATCACTCAGTGTCTTCTTTAGACACTTGTACAGTAAATGAAGCATTTGCATAAAATCACACTCAGATTTGTGTTTAGACGAAGTAAAGACGTCATGGAAACAACTGTGTACGAATGTTTTTCAGTTGAAATCTCTTCTTTTGGAACATTTAAGCATCAAGTCATGTTATTTTCACACCCGCATTTCTTTATTATTTTATTTCCTTCACACCTCGCCTGTTCTGGAGCTGTGAAAAGACAGCTCCTTAATTTTGAGGGATAGTTCAGGCAGGTTTTAATTGTTCTATAATTAACACAACAGCATATGGGCACAGGCTTTTGTTTTCATAAATGCAGTGAAAAATAGAAAATGGTTTGGTTGAACGGCCACATCTTCAGTGTGATTCAGTGAAAAGCACACATGGAAACCCCAGACATTAGCAATTATTGTTTGGCTAATTAGAGGCTAGTTGGTGCGTCGGGATAAACTAAAGTAATTAGTCATAGATTTATAGTTGGACGTCTGCTGAGGCAGCAGTTACTAACGTGGACTGCAGGGGATTATTGCCTTTGTATGGCAGCAAGTGAATGTGTGCTAATAAAATCTGGAATATAAGCGGGGTGCAGGACAGTAGGACGCAGCAAGGACAGTGGAACCAAGAAGAACGTTCTAAAACGCAGAACATTAGTCAACTTTTCCACCTACCCCAGGGCGTCACAACACTTACTGCAGCACACTTTAAAACATGACGCTCCAGGAGGAAAGTGTAAAATATTTCATCACATGTTTCCCAGTGGTGATCTGGTCCCTGGAGAAAGTGGGCGGAGTCTCACATTTGACCTTTTTTATCGTAAAGAGTATAGAAATGTAAAGAGTATAAAGTACAGATGTTTATACAAAACTGTCGGTGGCAGTGATGTGTGGGCTGACCCGAAGTGAGCGGGTGCCTGCAGTCACCCGCAGTTGTGGGTCATTGAGGTTGTTTGTTATTTGAAATAAACATTAACCCTTTGTTGGTTACACTACAGAAATCACAATTAAAGCATATTTTTTTTAGATTTTTCCACCTCATGTGGAAGGACTATTTTATCACATAATTTTGACTTTTTATCTTTTAATTTTTTACTTTTATGACATAATTTTGGCATTTTATCACAGAATTTGAACTCTTTTAAAGTTTGATTTGTCAGAATAAGAGTGTGTTTTGTTCCGTGTTACAACTCAAGACTGTTTAGCGTCACTTAATGCACCTTATATATGAAAAAAAAAAATCAAAAATAAATCATTCATTGACAGTGTACCTTATAGTGTGTAAAATATAGTAAATAAATCATTAAACTCAACATTGACAGTGATTATTCATGGACATCACATGTAGGACACTATGTTTACAGATGATCATTTCTAATTCCACAAAAAGAAAAGAGGGGTGTTCGCCTAGGGTACCACATTGACCAGAACCGGGCCTGGATTCATGACTCGTGACTGATTCAATGGATCTGGGTGATTAACCCGGGTGAGTCATGAACTGCTCAGTACAAGCTCCCAGTAGGACTGACAGAACCTTAGAACCTACTGGTGTATGAGTGTGTGTGAATGGGTGAATGTGAGGCTAATGTAAAGAGCTTTGAACCATGAAGGTGGAACAACTATAGAAGTGAAGAACATTAACCATTTAAAAGTTAAAAGTGTCCAGAAAAATAAATACTCCAGTAAAGTACAGATACCTAAAAAATGTACTAAAGTACAGTAAAGGAAGTACTTGTACTTAGTTCCTTCCACCTCTGTGACTCTATTAGGGCATTAACGACTTCAGTTTTTTTTCCAGTCGACTTAACTGTCAATAAAGTCGCGTCGCATCTACTGGGTCATGATGACGTCATCACATTGTCAGTGGACAAACAACAGACACATGGCTAAATAAACAAAACAAAACACATGGACACATGTCTGTCCAGTAATGAGCAACTTCTATTAAAGTTCACTGCAACGTAACAATGTCCACAACCAAACAAAGGCTAACGTTAGCAAAGAGTTTTCTGTTAAATGTAACTGAACATCAGTAGGTGAACATATGTCTGCATTTGGTCTGGACCCATGGCTCTAAAACTGGACTGTCCACACGTCTGTCACATGTCCTCACTTTTTTATATTACATGTAATAAGTTTAAGGGCAATAAGATGAACACAACACTGTCCATATCATGTGTTTGGAGGAAAAAAAGAGTGTGTTGTCTTTATGCAGGTTTCCAGCACTGTCAGGATCAGGGTGAGGTGAAGGAGGACTCCATTGCACAGTACTGAAGGGAAAAATAATTTAATAACAAAACTAAGAAACATAAAGACAAGACAGACAAAACCTGGGAGCAGATGAGGAACGGCTTGCAGCTGCGCAGTGCGGGACCAGGTGAGTGTGGAAACGACTGGGGGAAAGGTCACCGGAGCAGAGGTCATGACAAGCACTGCTTATCACAGGTTAGCTAGTTAATGCTGCTGGTATCACTCACATTAGCCGATACCTCTACAGATGCCGTTTTTTTCATCTAAAGTGAAGTACTTCCACACATGCATGTGTGTGTGTCACTATTGTTTTGTTAGCCCACCACAACTGTCTGACCTGCAGGTGTGTTGTTTACATCTGGTGCGAGTTTAGTTTAGCGGGCAAGCTAGAGAGAGAGGGAGGCAGGGAGAGAAAGAATAACATGCGACTTGTCGACTCCTCCAAATTTAAGGCAACTTGTGCTACGAAAGTCGACGTGTTGCCTAGTCGACATTTTAGTTAATGCCCTAGACTGTATATATATGTATGTTCACAGTGATCATGTCAAAAGTCTTTTTCAGGAAGTTCCAGTCTGATTTCAGCACTGTGCAAACCTTCGCTGTAAAAATTCTATTTCAATTCAATTAAATTTTTTTCTGATATCAAACACTTCCACAGATGGATCCACTGCCAAAAACAACATCTGACCAAATTGATTTGTCTCATTTCTAATCCAAATATCTGATCACACTTAAAATGGTAAATGGACTGCACTTATATAGCGCTTTTCCACCTTCATGGTGCTCAAAGCGCTTTACATTAGCCTCTCATTCACCCATTCACACACACACACTCATACACCAGTAGGTTTCTAAGGTCTACAGTAAGTCCTACTGGGGGCCTAAGTCAGGGTTCAGTGTCTTGCCCAAGGACACTTCGACATGTGGACAGCCAGAGCCGGGACGCGAACCGCCAACCTCTCGGTCATTGGGCGACCCACTCTACCAACTGACCCACAGCCACCCTATAAAAATGACACCTAAGCACCGACAGAGGAACTTTTAAGTCGTACAGTCATCACCACAATGCATCTGTAGGAACACCAGAAACAGACTGGACCCAAATTCAAAACTTGAACACAGATTTACAGGTTTACAGTTTTTATTAATGTCACCCAGCATTGGTGACATTATTGTAATCACCTCGTGTGTATGTGTGTGTGTGTGTGTGTGTGTGATGAGACATATGCTAAAGCTCAATGAATACTTCAGGTATCACCATGAAATTACATGGGCATATACATATAGCTAATGTGCATCAGATGCAATGATCAATTTCAATAAAGGTCAAAGGTCAAGGTCACAATTAACTAAAAGGTCAAAATCACATTATCAGTTATAACTCAAGAACAGAGGGTCACAGAACTTTCAGATTGGTACCAAACGAAGCAGAATGAAGATTTTTACAATTCTTATAATTGGTGTTATTGCCCAATAACCATTTTTGAGATCTCTGGAGGTCAAAGGTGACATGTCACAAAATTAACTCGTGTAACACTGTTTGTGTGTGTCAAGCATAGACAAATCAGGCTATAACTTAATCAATATTTGATATATTCACATAATATTACATCCATAAATGCATATATACATATAATGAAATTATCAATATTGCAAAAGGTCAAAGGTCAAGATCGCGTTTAGCATAAAGGTCAAAATCATATTTTTGGCTCTAATTCAAGAACGGGGTGCCAACGGGATTGGCACAAAATAGGAGCGATATTAGGCATTCTCTGAATACTTGTTCTCTTTTGTATTTCTATTTCTTTTCTATATTCATATATTTTTATATATTTGCTGTTTTTTGAATTCTGTGTTTTTCATTATTGCGTATTTGTACTAAGTTACCAGTTTGACGTGTATTTATAGGATTATTGTGACATTCACAGCTGCAGCTTTTCCTGTAGAAACACAGGTATTTTTTTTGATGGTGAAGGTTTTCAATATTATATTAATAATATACAAGGCAGTCAGAGACAGAAGGCCTCCACCAAGGCTTGATATGTCGTCATATGATGTTAAAATGTAACATGATTGAGCCGTAGGTGTTGACCCATCTGATGTCTGAAGGTCAGACCATGTGAATGAAAAAAACCCACCAGATTCTATCTTGTCTGAATCCTGAGATATTACCCACTGATGTGTTTTAGCTGTTGACCTTTAGTGTGGCTTTGACCTTTGACCTTCATTGCTCAAAATCTAATGGGTTCTTCCTTGACCCATTATCTATCATTCCTGAAAGTTTCATCAAAATCCTTTCAGAACTTTTTGTGTAATTGTGCTGACAGCCAAATGGACCAGAATTGATTACCTCCTTGGTGAAGGTAATAATAGTACATATTAATAATATATAATATTATCCACAACAGTGGAAGCTTCAGTTTCCAAAAGCCAGTGAATGTTTAAAGTTTGTCCTGAGGCAGACAAATGGACAAACAGACAGTGTACAAAGCTAATAACGTGTGTGTGTGTGTGTGTGTTTGTTGGACTAATGTTAAATGTGTTGCAGATAAGGCTGTGGCTGCAGCTCAACGTGTCCTTGGAGACCGCTAACGTCTTCAGGTGCAGATACACGTCGTAAAAATCCCACGGCAGGCGTTATCTACAGCTGACCGAAAATATATGAGGTGACAATATTATGCACTGCTCTGTGAGGATTTTTATAGATTAAACAGTGCAGTTTCTTCTGACCTGGGCTTTTTGTCCATGCACAGAATAAATGGACTTTTAATATTTTATGATAAAAACGTAGAAATATTCAACAAATGCTTTTTGGTGGACAGGACACTTTAGTCTAGTGGTTTTCAAAGACTGGGATAGTGAGCCTCTCCAAAAGCAGACCCCCCCCCCCCTCTTTATCTGAATTACTTACTTATGACTATCTTTTTATTAGAACATGTGTATTTATATGTATTTGTTTTTTATTTAACATCTGTTTTATTTTTGTGTTTTTAACATTTGTATCTTCATGGTTGTGCATGATCAAGCTAACTTTGGTGTATACTGACAACATGGAGGAGACAAGAATAGATAGCATTTACGATGGGCCACATCCCTATAATTATGAACCACAGTGGAGAGAGAGAGAGGCCAGGGCAATAGAGAGAGGGATATACACAGGAATGATGGGCAAAGGAGGGAGATAGAGCTTAATAATTAGTGGTGAGTGGTCCAAAATACCTGCTGAATGCAATAGTAGCATAGTGGCTAATTCTATGAGTTTACATCGGTCATGTTTACCTTCTTAGTGTAATAAATGTACTGTCGTAGTTTATACTTTCGGGTTTGAGTTTTCAATAAAAACCTATGTAGCAGTTTTTTTAGGAACATTTTGTCTTACTAAACAAAATGCATCATTGTATTGCTGTGACGCCCATACAATTATTACAAATTGGCTATAATATCTGGTGAATGGAGTTGTAGCATAGTGGCTAATACTATGAGTTTACATTGGGCATGTTACCTTCTTAGTGTAATAAATGTACTATCATCCCCTATGGACTGCTTTTTCCTATTTTGGCGTACTAGACACCAAACCAGTCCAAGCCTACTTCCAGGACATACATCTCTGCCTTACAACAGCATGGCAGCCCTTAGAGGTAGGAATTATGGGCAGATGCACCATCTCCCCACTAGCTTTCACCATGGCCTTGTAAGTGTGTCAGGATCGGGGTGAGGTGAAGGAGGACTCCATTGCACAGTGCTGAAGGGAAAAGAATTTAATAACAAAAACACAACATAAAGACAAGACAGAGACAAAACCAAACCAAAACCTGGGCTTAGAATGGCCAGAGTCTGTGGTGATGATGAATGTCCGGATTATGGTGACTGAGGAGATGGTAACTGTCCGGGTTATGTAGGTGACAATGTAGAATGGTCCCGCACTGGCAACTGCAAGCCTCACTGCTTTTATAGTTGCAGACAAGGAACGGGTTGCAGCTGCGCAGTGCGGGGCCAAGTGGATATTGAGATGACTGGGGGAAAGCTCACCAGAGCGGAGGTCATGACAAAGTGATCATTCGGGCATCTCATTGGGTAGTTGGGGGAGAGCGGGTGAAAAGTGGTTTGAGGCTCCCTCCCATTAGGGCATACATGGATGACCTCACAAACCTTACCACTAGAATGGCCTGCACTGGATGGCTCCTGGGGAAGCTACAGGATAGCTACATCTCGCTTGTGAAAGGGAAGCTAACAGAGCACTGGAGGGGAGCCCATACCAACGGTAGGAAAGAAACCCATCAAGAGCCTCGGGCGGTGGTACCATGCTTCCCTGAGGGATACAGCCCAGGTGGAACAGATTAGAGAAGACACAATCAGCAGCCTGAAGACCATCGACAAACCCCTACTCCCTGGCAGGTTAAAGCTCTGGTGCCTCCAGTTTGGTCTCTTCCCACGCCTTATGTGGCCTCTCACCATCTAGAGCATTCCACTTTCTAAGGTCAACAAGCTGGAACGGCTGATTAGTTCCTTTGCTAAAAAGTGGCTTGGTCTCACAAAGGTGCATCACCAATGCCACACTGTATGACACTTCCAGTGTCCAGTCTTGCCGAGGAGTTCGAATGCTCCAAGGTGAGATTGAAAATGACCTTCGCAGGGTCGCAAGATCCATTAGTGGCCCAAACCATGTCCACCTTGTCGACGGGAAGGAAATAGTCTTCTGCTACTGCAGTCCAGCAAGCAGTAGCTGCCCTCAAGCACCAAGAGGTTGTAAGGAGTACCCAGTTGGGGAAAGGAGGCCTTGGAACTGGGGAGTGGAAACCATCAGGGTACAAAGCAACGCCCTTACTACAGCGGAAGCTGGTCATATAGAGCATGCGTCGACAGGAACAGGTCCAAAGATGCACCAAAGCAGTGGCACATGCAAAGCAGGACCAATGGATGTGCTGGGTGGAGGTTGAGAGGAGGAAACTCTCATGGAGGGAGCTGTGGAGAATGGAGGCACATCGAACAAGTTTTCTTATACAATCAGTGTATGATGTTCTTCCATCTCCTACCAACCTCAGCCAGTGGTATGAGGAAGATCCCACATGCCCACTGTGCTCTTCACCTGCCAGCCTGAGACACATCATGGTTGGCTGTAAAATAAGCTTGGCACACGGACGCTATACTCACAACACAACCAGGTCCTAAAATGCCTGGCAGGCAGCTTGGAAGATAAAAGCACTGTCATTAATTCTCTACTTGCACCACCTCTCAAACCCACACCCTCAATAACTTTCATCAGTGCGGAGATGAAACCACCTAGGGATCAGACCCTTAAATCACGTCCTGCGCGGGGACTGGAAGATGATGGCAGACCTGGACCAACGCGTCTGCTTCCCCACCGAAATTGCCATACAAAACCTCCTGCCGGATTTGGTGCTTTGGTCCTCTTCCCTATACTTGGCCCCCATAGTGGAGCTTACAGTGCCCTGGGAGATGCTGTTGGGGAGGCCTATGAGTGGAAAACCCTCAAGTATTCAGAGCTGGCTTTAGATGCAGAACAGCGAGGATGGAGGACCAGGTTGTATCCAGTTGAGGTGGGGTGCACAGGTTTCATGGGAAAGTCAACAACAAGACTGCTAAAAGACGTAGGTATCCGAAGTCAGGCTGTGCGGCAGACCATCAACTACTTCTCCAATTCTGCGGAGCAATCTAGCCGTTGGCTCTGGCTGAAGAGGAGAGACAGTGCCTGGGCCACGGAGCAGCGATAGCAGGGGATCCAGTGGAGAGTGGGGCACACCTGGAATGTCAGGTGGTGCCGATGAGCCCTTTGGAGGTGTCGGGGACTAGTCATCGAAACACCAAGAAAGGAGGGTGCCCACCTGATGACCCCAGTGATGCCTGTGGTCCACTGTAACCATCAGCTTTGGACACATTGAGGACCCCACCCCCACCCACCACTAATTAAGCATGGAAGGTCTTAAGGGACTCATAATAGCTAGTCCTATTTTTCAAATATCATGGTTAATATTTTTTTTTTCAGTAAACACCGATTTAGCTGTTCTTTTTTTAGGGACATTTTGTCTTACTAAACACAAAATGCATAATTGTATTGCCGTGACACCCATACAGTTATTGCAGCATTTAGCCAGTTGCTAATGCTATTTTTGAACATGATGTCCTGACAGGCTGGAGTTCACACAACCAACACAAACACAATAATTCACCATCTTGACTCTTAAAATGCTCTCACTATATCTCACTAACAACTACTTCAACTTCTACTTGTAGAAACATAACGTAGAATTCAGCTCATCCACCATTATATGTTCACCTCCCATGGAAAGGAATAACTCCATTTCCTGTAAAATCAGCACCTTTTAATCTAATTCATGAAGATATGTTTTATGGATCATGGTAATTTTCCACAGGTGTTTTAAAATTATTTTCTGAACAATACTAAGTCTACATTTAAGGATGGAAAAACCTTTTACATTATGCCTACACTTTAAAATACAGGTCAGATGCAACAAAAGCTGCTCAGTGTTGAATTCCTGCATCACACTTGAGAGAAAACACTTTAGGAATATTTGATAAATATCAGTTGGAAATCTGTGTGTCTTGAAAATAAATTAAATAACCTGAGGAAAAGAAACCAAGCATCTCCTAAAGCCAGGGTGGACAAATGAGCAACAAACAAAGGAGAAAGTGTGTTTGTGTGTGTTCCTATCCTAATGGGGACATTGATATATTTACACAGTCACACCATGGGGACCTCTGACACTAAATATAAATAAAGGTCCCCACTAGTAAAATAGAAATAATGTGGCCCTATAAATATATTAAGTTGTTTTTTCTGGAAGTCCCCATAATGAATGAGCGAAAAAGGTGCAAAGCCCAACTTTGGGTCCAAACGGAGGTGTACAAGAAATTTCCCAGGATGGTAAATGGACTGCACTTATATAGCGCTTTTCCACCTTCATGGTGCTCAAAGCACTTTACATTAGCCTCTCATTCACCCATTCACACACACACTCATACACAAGTAGGTTTCTAAGGTCTATGGTAAGTCCTACTGGGGGCCTAAGTCAGGGTTCAGTGTCTTGCCCAAGGACACTTCGACATGTGGACAGCCAGAGCTGGGACACGAACCGCCAACCTCTCGGTCATAGGGTGACCCACTCTACCAACTGAACCACAGCCGCCCCAATGCAATGCAATACAATGCAAATCCTTTTAAAAATGGTGGCATCTACGAAAGAAGTACACAAATGTAGTATTTCTAATGAACTGTTTTTAAATTGTGATAACTGTCGTATAAAGTTTGAAATTGTTACAATGTGTAATGGAAATTTTCTCCATAAAATGCTCATGAAAAAAATACGAAAAGCGTGGAGTAATCGGTCAATGCATAGCACTTCTCCGATTTCATGCAGGTATTAGGAAAAATACCCGCTGTCATTTTTGGTTACGTAACAACTGGCGGAGCAAACTGATGATGTAGGTGAGTGTTGAAGGGGTGTCCCAATTCATAGGGGTTGATTTTCAAGCCCTACCTCTTGTAGCTCTTTTTGAAGGGGTAAGGGGTGAAATGGGATTCAGCCTTAATGTCAGAAGACATCAAACAACAGACTTGTTGCAGTGTGGATGTTTTTCACTGCAGTTGGATGAATCGCTGGATTTAACGGACACAGTAAAGGACGACATCCTCACTCTGCGTCATTTGAATGAAAGAATGACAGGTGAGTACATTTATGATGTGTTTAAACATTATATTTGCGAAAATAACATCCTTATTCATAAACTGGTGTCAGTTACTACTGACAGGGCCCTGGCCATGTGTGGTGTGTCAACTGTGTCGTAAAGATCCAGATTTTCCCGACTTCAAGAATTATCACTATGTGATTCATCAACAGGCCTTGACTGGAGAAGGTGTGGACTTTTCAAATGTTAAAAAGGGGGACAAAAATGTGGGAAAAAAGAAAAAAAACCAAATGTAACTGTTATTGTTTGGTATTAACTGATGTATGGTGGTGTAGTGGAAACATCAGGGGTTCTACTTTTTAAGATACATTTATATAGGTAAAGATATATTCAAGATTCATAAATCTTTTCTGTCTTTGCCTTTTACATGTAGGAGACAGATGAGTTTAAGTTAGTTAAACACTTGTTTTGTTTCCTTTTTTTTAACCATCAACACAGTAGCTTGTTTACTGTTTGTTATTTTAGTTTGGGTTTGAGATCAACAGTTGTCCTGTTCATGGTGTTTCTTTTCCTTAGGTAAGTGACCCTTAGGCAGGTTATGGGGGTTGGACTGGGGTGACTCAACTGCCCAGCTGGCTCAGCCCAGCCAACAGTTTGGCACACTTTAGTGCCAAACTGTGCCAAATACACTGTCCGCCTGGTGTTATCTTGACTTAGACCTTTCTGGAGGCTTTGTACTTGGCTCTAATTTTATCAACTTTTCTGTTCTCAAAGAGTTACTGAAAGTGATCAATGGTGTCTGACCCTGCAACCCTAGTGGGGATTAAGTGGGTTCAGACGACGAGACAAGATTTTTTAAATTGAAATTTTTTGAATTTTTTTTTTTTTTTTTACATTTTAGTGATTTAGTGATGATTACAATTGTGGTCCTCATGAATCATGAAAACCAGTGTGTGTGTGTGTGTGTGCTGATGAAACTGCAGCACTTTAAAACACTATGCTTTTCTATTTTTCATAATCTATTCTTGGCTATCTCAAGAGAGTCTTGTCTTTGTCGACTAGCGCAGAAGGAAAACAAACACCAGTAAAGTGATGTGACACTTTGAAAGCTCGACTTAGAATATAGTAAATGTTCTTGTAAATATAATTTTAAACTATCAATACTGTGCTACTTTTATATACTGACACCAGACCAATAATCAACAAGTACCTTGAGGGAAAGTTGAAAAGAACTTTGAACCGAGAGTTCAAGAGGACGTGAAACTATTTAGAGGTAAACAGGTGGGGTCCACGCAGTCCACCTGAGGATTCAACCTCAGCAGGTCTGGGTCTGGGTTATTTATTGTGTGCGATTTTAGCATGTTTTTTTCCCTGCATTTTTCATGTTTTAGTGTATTTTTGTGTATTTTCCGGTAAATGTAAGGACATAACCTAAACGGAGACAGAACAGTGGACTGACAAAGTGTTTCGATCATGATTAAATTAAATTAATGCAAAAAAACACTGTGATTAATCTGATTAAAAGTTGTATTAATTTGACAGCCCTAATAAGTATCATAGTACTACTAGTAATAAATATAAATCTAATTTATGCTGCCAGAGTTGTGGTGGTGTTTGTATAGTCTATAGGTGCAGCAGCTCAAATCTCAGAGTAAAGGGTTGTTAGTTCCTTTTGATTTGTGTTTGGCCGCCTGTCACCCAAACCCATTCCCTGGAATCACATCCCATAATAGTCTAATCAGCACTTAACGAGCCGTGCTACAGAAAATCAATGCCTGCTTCCATTTGAGAATGCAGAATATTTGGTGGAGGCTGATGAAAAGCCCTTTGGAGACGCTGTTGATAAGGGCACTGCGCTTTCTTGGATCAGGTGGGCGTGTCCATAACATCCGCAGTCCAGTGATCCTTCAGAGATCTTCCAGAGATCCTTCCGGGGATCCTCCAATGATCCTCCAGAGATCCAGCTTTTCCAGCAGAAGCTGTTGTTTTGACCAATCAGGTATTGATTTGGAAAAGCCCCAGTCAGGCTGTTGTTCAGTGTCTGTCTGTGGAAGCTTCCAGAACACTAACCAAAAACAAGAACACACCCAGGGCCGTTTCTATATGTGACTATATGTGCACACTGACTGGCCCCAGACCACCAATCGATCTGTACTTATACTCTTTACATTTATAGAAATATCTGTTGTTACGTAAACAGGGAGTGATGGACGTGACAATAGAAAATAAAGAAAAAACAAAATAGATACCTGTTTTTAACCAATGAACAATTGGTCATTTAATTTGACATAAAAAACAAGGAGAGAACAACATAAAGAGAACTTTTTTACTGAAGCTAAACTGAACTCAAAGAGCACCAACAGGTAGTGATGGTCGTTTTGTAACGGGCTTGTGACACCCGTTCGAAGCCTCAAAGTGCATGTACTTCCAAGGTGTGCTTCGAAATGCGAGTCAAAACACTGGTCACATGACCCAAGTGGTTCATGAACCGCACGATGTCACCCAAACTATTCATGAACCACTGCTGTTTCGAAGGTTATTCCCTAGAGGACTCTCGTCCCGAAACCTAAGTTTGACTGACAGTGTTTTCAATGAAACACAGACAAATGCTGTTTGCTGGCGGTTTGCCAACGGTTGGGTTTGTGAGAGGCAAGAGAGCAATATTTTATTGACAGTGAGATATTGACATTTGAGAGACTTAGATTTAATGGTTAGTTTTTGTCTGCAGATAGTTTAGATGACAATATAGATTTATATAATCATACTGACACAGCAAAACTTAGTTCCACAAAAACACACAGCATCACAGCAGACACAACAATTGAAGTTGGAAAATATCTTCAAGAGCTCTTCATTCCCCGATCTGCAGATCCACGAGCATATTGGAAGGAAAGGGCAGTGGTCTTTCCACATCTGCATAAACTTTCACATAAATTAATTTGCATTCTTGCGACAAGTGTACCATGTGAAAGAGTTTTTTCCAAAGTTGGAGAGGTGATGAAGAAAATAAATCAGTTGCATCTCTCCACTGTAGAAAAAAATAATCATCTTAAATTAAAAGTTTGAAATGTAAGTAATGCATATTTCCATTTGTTCATTTAATTTCAATTAATTTATTCATTTAGCACAAATCAGTAAATCAGTGGTACAAGCCCATGACTTTACTTGTGTGCAGGAGTTCCACTCTTAACAAAAATTACAGTCAACTTAGATTAATAAGGCTAACAAATAAACTTTGAAAAATCAGGAGAGAAAGTACAAAATAAAGGTTGAGTTTAGGGTTTCGAAAACAGTAATATACAGTGTGAACAAAATTCATAATTCAAGATATATGGATGAATAAGTAGTAAATAAAGTAGTAAAACAGCGGAGAGGACAGAAAGTGACTAGCTGTGTAGTAGATGTTTTTTGAGCTGCTTTTTAAAGAGTGAGAGGAATGTTACAGATGTAAAGTGTTCCAGGGCATCAGACCTCTGTATGACAGGTTAAGTTGATTATGTGAAGTCCAGCTTAAACCTTTAGATTATTGTTATTACTGTGTCTAGTTCAGTGTATTTTACTAACACAAATTAACACAAACTTTATTACAAACCATGCCAGATAAGGATGTGTTTTGTTTAGCCACTGTGAAGTATTAAAACATCACCACCAGAGGGCGCTGTGGAGAAGTGTTTAGAACAGTGGTTCGGAGCCTCAAAGCATTTGTTTCAAGTGCTTCATGGTTTCATGAGACTTCGCTTTGTCCATCACTACCAACCGGTGATATTCCTAATAAAAAATAAAAACAACAAAAGTATCACACTGGAGCTGGGTCACTTCTAAGGAAGACTGGAGATGGGTAAACTAAACAAAACTCAAGGTCACTAAAATGAACACACTCTTGAAGAAAGGGTGGTGTCTTGGTTGGTTACACAGACTGGATTTCTCCTTCAGCTCAACACAGGCTGGTTCTCTTCTGCTCCACACACACCGACTGAATTTAGAAGTTTTATTTGATCCAGGTCTTTCATTTAAAGCACACATTAACCCAACAAGCAGAGCAGCCTTTTTTCACTTGTGCAACATTAGTCAAAATTAGGAGTATCCTCTATAAAAATGATGCAGAATTAATTCATGCATTGATTACATCTAGATTAGATTATTGTTACTCCTTACTTTTAACGTGTCCTAAATATTCCTTAAAAAGCTTCATTTGGTTCAAAATGCAGCAGCAAGATTATTAACAGGATCAAACAGAAGAGAACACATCACCCCTGTGCTCCAAACCCTTCACTGGCTACCAGTTGAGTTCAGAATTAAATTTAAAATCCTCCTCCTTACATATAAAACCATTAATGGTATGGGCCAGCCCAATAGAACCCTTCGTTCTCAGAATGAAGGTTTATTGAAATTTCCCATGGTTTCTAAAAGTACAGTTGGATCTAGAGCCTTTAGTTACCATGGTTTCTGTCTTATGTAATCAGTTTCCATTTAATTTTAAAGAGGTCGACACAGTCTCTACATTTAAAATTAGGTTGAAAATATTTCTGTTTGAGAAAGACTATGGTCAGGTTAGTTAAAAACAGACTGAAGTCACAGTTCAGTCTAAGCTGCACTAGGAGATAGAATGATGGAGGAAGTACAGACACTGAGTTCTTTCTCTCTCTCTCTCCCCTTCTCTCTCTCTCTCTCTCTCTCTCTCTCCTGTCTGTATTTGTCATTTCTATAGGCTATCTTACATAACAAGTCTGTTCACGGCTAGTCACCTGGTGCCCCCCTTTCCCCACTCCCCCCAGAGAGGGGGAGTGGCAGCTTTCTCAGCAGTGTCTGCGTGGAGAGCCATGGACGACAGGATCTGCGGTGACTTGCTTGTGTCCTATGCTGACCAGTGACCCCGGACCTCGTCCCTCGCCTGTCTGGTACATGGACCCCCCCCGCTCCTTCATTTACAAATGGATGTTCATCTATAGTCTGCCATGGGAGTGGATCTGTGCTTCAGTGTGGTCCTCCTCAAGATTTCTTCTTTTTCCCACTGGGTTTTGATGTTTTTTGTTGCCAAGAAGGAGGGTCTAAGGACAGGGGATGCTTCCTTCTATTTCTGTAGTTGATTGTGTTTTTGTAAAGCCCTGTGAGATGACTTTGTTGTGTTTGGGGATGTATAAATAAAATTTAATTGAATTGTTTAGTGACTTTAGCTGAAAACAGATGATTCCCAAACCCTAACTACTGACCCCTAACCCTCTGTTAAACACCAGTGTTGCATCAGAATAGTTTTTATCAAATCAGTGGATATAGTTTCAGTGACATTAGTGTTCTTAGACATGATCATGTTGATCAGCTGATTTTTCTCAAAAAGAATACAAAACTGTATTTTATGTCTAACCTCAGTGTTATGCTCAGTGTATTCTCACATATGCAGGAATAATTCAACTTTATGACATTTTTATCTTTTATTTTGTAAATTTTGTATTTTAAAAAGTTTGACAAATCTGTTCAATTAGTCACACTAGATTATCAGTTTTACATTCGACTAACATCAGTTATCTACAGGTATATTATCATCAATACCCCCCCCACCCCCTATTCACCGGCCATGTGGTGAATAGTCGCTTACATTAGTCTAAAAAGTTCAAGCTCAGGATTTGTTTTTGATTCAATCCCTGATTATGACTTTTTTCCCCCCATTATTCCTAAATTTTCTGTCCATATCCAATAACTGAGTAACTGTGACCTGATCAAACACATCACCGACACAAACTCACTTTTAAAGGCTTTTTTTAAAAATTATTATCATTATTATTATTATTTCATCCATGGAAAAAAAATTGAGTTTTACTTTTTACTTCATTACATTTGAGACGTTGTAATGTTTTACTTTCAGTTTAGTAAAGCAGTTGAATCAGTACTTCTACTTTAGTATTTTTGTACTTCTGTACTTTTACTGCAGTACAGAACGTAAGTACTTTTACCACCTCTGGTATTATTTGAGGATTGTAAACTTTTCCTGTTTTCTCTGAATTTACAGAGACAGAAGAACATCATATTTATACCGTGTTTTCTGCGTCCATGATGTAGGAGGACGTGTGTCTGTGAAATACTCAAATATATGAAAGATCTACTGCCCACGTGTGACTCGTCACAGAAATGTCTCAGGTCTGCAAAGGAGGAGGAAATTACAAATCAAGTGGTAGCTAAACACCAGAGGTACTTAAAGCTCGCTGTGTCTGCTGATGCATGGAAAACAAGTGTGGGATGCAGCCTAAAGTCAGCGTTGCCCTGGACGATGTGTAGCCAATGAAAGGCAGCAGGTCTTGTGCTTTATTCTGATAGAACTGCAGAAAGAACACAACAATACCAGCTTGTTTTCATTTCACTAGACCTCTAAGATGCAAATGAATCATATATTGGAGACATGGAGAAGTAAATGAATAAATCTACAGTCGGTGGGGATTAGGGGGAACGTGTCATAGAGCTACAGCACCCCCTGCTGGTGCAGTCAGGTACTCCAGCAGGAATCAGTTGCACATGCCCTCAGATGTCATCCTTTGCTTAAAACCTGCTTGCAAAAAATAGTTTAGCTGGAATGTTCATAAATTATCTGAGTCTAATATAATTTTGTGTCTTCAGTTGTAAAATAAGAAATGATTGGTCTGACCGTCTTGACATGAATCATAATTATTATTTTTCTGTACTTCTTCTCATTGTTCCTTTTCATATTAAGTTTCTATCATTATTCACTGTTTCACAGTTACTAAATCCATCCTTATTTGCTTTTAATCTGCGTGTTGGTCAATCCATTATAAATCAATTATCAGTCACCCATTGCTGATCCTCCATTTGAAGACGCCACCTGTAATTTCAATATTTCAGCTACTGAATAATCATAAGCTTAATGTTCATGGTTCATGGTGATCACTGACATTTAATGACCCAGTCAAGGTCAATTTCCATCGCAGGCTATGTTTGACACACTGTTAACAAGTTAATTTTGCGACATGTCACCTTTGACCTCCAAACATCTCAAAAACTATTGGTCGTAGGTGAAAATAACTATCAGAACCTTCATTCCACATCATTTAGTATCAATCTAAAAGTTATGTGACCCTCCATTCTTGATTTATAACCCATATTGTGATTTAAACTTTTTAGTTAATTGTTACCTTGACCTTTGACCTTTACTCAAATGGATCATTGCATCTGATGTGCATTAACTATATGCAGTGCTGGGTAAGTTACTTTGAAAAAGTAATTAATTACAATAGCTAGTTACTTCCTCAAAAAAGTAATTGCGTTACTAACTGCGTTACTCCATTAGCAAAGTAATTAGTTACCGGGAAAATTATTTTTGCGTTACTTTCTTCCTTAAAAATATCAAAGAAAGTAAAAAAAAAACAGTTAAACGGGGTATCCATCCCTGGTCTGTGATCTTTCTTTGGATGTGATTTAAGATGCTTCGTTAAAAACACTATCGAAGATCTTTATGACCTATTATCAATGGTAACAGTTTAACAGAAATAAAGCATGTTATCACAGTGCTGTAAACTGTGTGTACTAGTGTGTAGTGTGTGCAGAACCATATACATTTATAATAGAACTAAAGCTGCTTGAGTTTAGGTGAGTGATGAGTTTGGTATGTTGTATGTCAATCCAGTTCCAATTGCCACAAACTACACTTTATTAGCCAAACATGTATTTATTCAAAATGAACAGATTTCAACCTGCAATAGATTATAAACAGGAAATACATTTTAAGAACTAAAAATATAATATTTGTTGAAAGTTACTTGAATTTGTTCATTATGTTAATATTCTTTAACTTTGTATTTAAGTATACAGGTGAAAAGGTAGTGATGAAATAATGATGTCTGTAAATTATTATTCTATTATTATTAGTGAACAAAAAAACCAATACAATGATGCCTATGTATTCTTCTCCTATTATACATTTATTTACTGAATTCTCATCAACAACTTATGTTACAATCATTTGAAGTGTTTACACCCTTTATATTAAGGCACAGAAACTTGCTTAGAAAAGAAATTAGCAAAGAGAAAAGCATATGTTAATGGTACAATTGCTATTTTTAACAAACAAAGCTCAAATGTGACCTTGTGACTTGGCGCTGCCATCATCTGTGTGTATATTTGACTTGTGTGTGTGTGTGTGTGTGTGTGTGGGGGGGCAGGACAGTTGAGACTCCGCCTATCCAACTTCTTAGCAAATCATGATCATTTTTGTTGTCATGTACGCAAGTGCAGTTCTACAGCGAACTGAATGTGAGCTTGGTTCAGACATATGCAGCACTGACGGTGTTGACAAAACTCCCAGTTGTTGTCTGTAAGCAGGGCACCACTTAAACCCCAATTCATCAAATTGTAGCGCGTCACATTATTTCCCAAGTAACAGGTACGGAAATCCAGTTTCGGATAAAGTAATTAAATAATTACTCCGTCACTCAAAATGTGGCTGCGTTAGTAACACCGTTATTCTGTCACACTGTTATTCCCAGCACTGGCCATATGTATATGCCCATGTAATTTCATATCTGAAGTACTCATTAAGTTATAGCGTGATATGTCTCTTGGGACACACACACACACAGATACACACATGGTGATTACAATAATCTCTACCAACCAATGTTGGGCGAGATTAAATATTCAACATTCCCTGGAGGCGTGCACTTTTATTCTTAACATGTTTTTTTCCATCCTTAAATTTAGACTTAGTATGATTTAGAAATGTAGTTTATAACACCTGTGTGAAAATGACCATGATCCATAAACCCTGTCTTCATAAAATTTGATCAAAAGTTGCTGATTTTACAGGAAATGATTCCTTTCCCGCAGGGGACACGTTACACCAGGTAAATGTATAATGGTGGAGGCACTGATGAAATGAGCAGAAGTTGAAGTAGTGAGTGAGATAAAGTGAGAACATTTTAAGAGTCAAGATGGTGAATTAATTAACAGGCATCCTTAGGTTGCTGGTTCAACTCTGGCTCAAAGGAAGAGTGTTAATGGCTTTCAATCAATTTAGACACCGTCAATCTTCACTTCTGAATATCCTCTGAAATCTGAATGGGGCGGTTCATCACAGCTGGTTTAATATCCAGCTAAGGTAAGTTGAAAGGAGTGCACACAGTCCTACAAATGACTCCTTCTGGAGAATGTGGGGATCAATCCCGCTACCTCTTGCATGCTAAGCAAGCACTCTACCATTTGAGCTCCATTCAACCGTGTGACTAATTCTTGTGTCTCCTTATTTGAGACACGTGGCCGTTTTCAATCTCGAAGATCACTGTAACTGTTTAGATGATGAGGTCATCCTTTCAAAGTAAAATTTCAAATTGGTCACAACTCTCACGAAACACTACATCATTTGCCTTCGATAGCTCAGTTGGTAGAGCGGAGGACTTTAGAGAGTGGAACAAGCATCCCAAGATTGCTGGTTCAACTCTGGCTCTGAGGAGGTGTTTTTATCGCTTTAAATCAATTGAGACACAATTAATCTTCACTTCTGAATATCCTCTGAAATCTGCTTGGGTCCGTTTGTCAATGCTAGTTTAATATCTGAGAAAGGATACCACCAACCACCAGCACAATGAAGTTGGAAATCAACAGACAAAGGTGCAGTGACGAAATTCTCAGAATTTTTACCTAGCTTGATACAGTTGGGTATGTTACAGTACATATGAGTATGTGAAATTCCACTTGAACAGCTGAAAGGAGTTCTCCAAGAGAAGCCTTCTGGAGAAAGCGGCATGCTAAGCAAGCGCTCAACCATTTGAGCTAATTCCCCTTGACAGAAAACAGTCAGGGACACACTGGGGATGCACCTTTGTAGAGGGGCGGACCAGTAAAGAAACACGGAACAATTACCAAAGCTGCATCTGCTTTTTGCAGAGGCCGAGGTCCTTCCGTGTCAAGCCGAGGAATCTGTAGATCTTCTACAAGCAGTGTTGGGAAAGTTCACCTTGATTTGGAACTAGTTCAAAGTTCAGTTCAAGTTACTCAATATGAATTAGTTCAGTTCTTTGTTCATTCTTCCAAATTATGAACTAGGAGTTCATGGATCCCAAAATGAACTTTTTCATTCTTTTTTTTTGTTATTATTGTAAACATATTATTAACCGTTTCTGACGTTATCATGTAGTCAGGAAATCAGGGCAAAATGCCTCTCCTCCAGGGCTGAAGTAAGTACCTTACCCCGGGGACTATACAATCACGTGGCCTAAAGGATAAGGCGTCTGACTCTGGATTGCGGGTTCAGCTCACTTCATGGTTGTGCCCTCTGACCACTGACATACTACTCATATCTTGTGTCAAACCATGAAAGCTGATTTCCTGTTGAGTGATTGCTCCACCTCCATGGAGGGAAAACCACCTCTTATCTGCAGCCAGCCATCAGCTGCTGATATCCACTCATCGCTCTTTCACAAGTTTGGCTAGATTCAGCCGTGTGACTAATTCTTGTGTCTCCTTATTTGAGACACGTGGCCATTTTAAGTCTCGAAGATCACTGTAACTGTTTAGATGCCGAGGTCATCCTTTCAAAGTAAATTTTTCAAAGGGTTCACAACTCTCACAAAAAGCTACACTACTCACCTTCGATAGCTCAGTTGGTAGAGCGGAGGACTGTAGTGAGTGTAACAAGCATCCTTAGATTGCTGGTTCAACTCCGGCTCGAAGGAAGTGTTTTTCTTGCTTTAAATCAATTGAGACACCATCAATCTTCACTTCTGAATATCGTCTGAAATCTGCTTGGGTCTGTTCGTCTAAGGCTGTTTCAATATCTAAGAAAGGATACCACCAACCACCAGCACAAATAAGTTAGAAATCAACAGACAAAGGTGCAGTGACAAAATTCTTAACATTTTTACCTGGCTCAATACAATTGGGTATGTTACACGACATATGAGTATGTGAAACTCTAGATACTCCCACTCGAAGAGCTGAGGTGAGCTGAAAGGAGTGCTCCAAGAGAAGCCTTCTGGAGAATGCAGGCATTGATCCCGCTACCTCTTGCATGCTAAGCAAGCGCTCTACCATCTGAGCTAATTCCCCTTGACAGAAAACAGTCAGGGACACACTAGGGATGCACCTTGGGAGAGTGGCGGCCCAGTCAAGAAACACGGAACAAGGACCAAAGCTGCCTCTGCTTTTTGAAGAGGCCGAGGTCCTTCCATGTCAAGCCGAGGAATCTGTAGATCTTCTACAAGTCTCAGCACAGTATGTAAGTCAGGGACAGCTTTCTCTAAAGGAAAATCATGATACAGGTCGACCGAAAAAATGTGCCTCTTTCTGGCAGGGTGTCAGTTTTATAGGTAAGGGGCCAGTTAGCTCAGTTGGTTAGAGCATGGTGCTAATAACGCCAAGGTCACAGGTTCGATCCCTGTACTGGCCAAGTTCTGATTGTTTGCAAAATTCATTTTTGCCATGTTCCTCACCAGATGTGGGATGATTTCATTCAATAAATAATCTGATGTCTTCATAAAGAATGCATATACTCACATGGCCTAAAAGATAAGGTGTCTGACTCTGGATCAGAAGATTGACGGTTCAACTCACTTTGTGGTTGTCCCCTCTGACCACTGACATGCTACTTTTCAAAAATATGTCATATCCTGTGTCAAACCATGAAAGCTGATTTCCTGTTGAGTGATTGCTCCACCTCCATGGAGGGAAAACCACCTCTTATCTGCAGCCAGCCATCAGCTGCTGATATCCACTCATCGCTCTTTCACAAGTTTGGCTCGATTCAGCCGTGTGACTAATTCTTGTGTCTCCTTATTTGAGACACGTGGCCAATTTAAGTCTCGAAGATCACTGTAACTGTTTAGATGCCGAAGTCATCCTTTCAAAGCAAATTTTTCAAAGGGTTCACAACTCTCACAAAAAGCTACACTACTCACCTTCGATAGCTCAGTTGGTAGAGCGGAGGACTGTCGTGAGTGTAACAGGCATCCTTAGGTAGCTGGTTCAACTCCGGCTCGAAGGAAGTGTTTTTATCGCTTTAAATCAATTGAGACACCGTCAATCTTCACTTCTGAATATCGTCTGAAATCTGCTTGGGTTCGTTCGTCTAAGGCTGTTTCAATATCTAAGAAAGGATACCACCAACCACCAGCACAAATAAGTTGGAAATCAACAGACAAAGGTGTAGTGACAAAATTCTTGACATTTTTACATGGCTCAATACAGTTGGGTATGTTACACGACATATGAATGTGTAAAACTCTGGATACTCCAACTCAAAAAGCTGAAAGGAGTGCTCCAAGAGAAGCCTTCTGGAGAATGCGGGCATCGATCCCACTACCTCTTGCATGCTAAGCAAGCGCTCTACCATCTGAGATAATTCCCCTCGACAGAAATCAGTCAGGGACACACTAGGGATGCACCTTGGGAGAGTGGTGGACCAGTCAATCTGAGAAAGGATACCACCAACCACGAGCACAAAGAAGTTGTCACAGCTTTGATCCCAGCTTTGCAGAATGAAATTTTTTCCTGTTCCTCCCCAGATGTGGGATGATTTCATTCAATAAATTCATTTGCACCAGGAATCACTTTCTTTGGGCTCATGATGAAAAACAAATCCTTACGTAAGTACATATTTACATACCATACATACTGTACGGTATTTACGTCTCTGGGGTTTCGTTTCATGAATTGATTTTTCTTTTTTATTTAGAGATGAAAAATGTACGCAAAGGTTTTTCGTAACTTGGATCACTCGTTACCTTGGTCTTTTTTAAGTTGAGGTATGACTATATTGTATTATTAATACATTACAGTGTGTATTATTATTGCATCATAACAAATTTTGTTCTCATTATAAATACTTGACAGCATACACACCCAGCCATACAGTTGTAATGCACTACAACCACTTCTCCATTTTTGTTGACCCATGGATGGTTTAGCTCACCGTTCAGTTGGTATGATGGTCGGACATCAGACTTTAGGATCATTTTTTTCGATCCAGTTTTGTAGCTGAACACCAACCAATCAACCACAAAAACGTTATGAGCCTCAAAGGATCTAAAATCTTTCATCTTGGCCCTTATTATTATTATTATTATTATTATTATTATTATTATTATTATTATTATTATTATTATTATTATTATTATTATTATTATTATTATTATTATTATTATTATTCAAGAAAGGTTCTGAAGGTTCTATGTATAAATTGATTGCCGGGCGTTGCTAGGAAAGTCACTTGATCTGTGACGTAAGCCCCGCCCCAAGAATTGATGTATTTCTGTTTCGTGCCCACCCATTTGTGCCATAATTATGAATTATTTTTGTGAATAAATAATTTTTTTTAAACGTTGTTTTTACTGTGGTAGAAACCTAATAACAGTACTTGGTAGTTAAAATGACTGTAACTGAATATTTACCTCAATATCGATTTTTCACACTAATTATTTTCAGGTTCTTCGCCGAAAACTACATCTCCCTTCAGCAATAGACTAAATGTAATTGGCTGAGCTCTTCCGCGTGACTTAAACGGACCAATGACGACACACCTAAACAGGAAGTGCCAGTGTCCGCTCCAAGTGATACAACGTGAAAGTCAAGTCACAGTAAAACGTCTAATATCTCCGTAAACACAACGTATTATGTTGTTTTTAACGTTTAGTATAGTATTCTCTTAGTGGCATAAGTGTGGGCTTTTATTAGGATGTTTCAGGGTGCAGTTAAAGCTCTTTGTGTGCTACATACCGGCTCTGTGCCCGGGTCAGTGTTGCTAAATCTGCGACATTATTGTAAGAAAATACCGATAAAACTAAGAATATCCCAAGCACTGTCAGCAGCAGAAATAGGAGAAAAAGTCCAAATACAGGTAACGTATTGTGTGTGGTTGTTCGTATCGATTTGTGCTAAATATATATTAACGTTAGCAAATACCAGGCATTAAAAATATATTATTTTATAGGAATCATTTCTGTAGATTTTAGAAAAGGGGTGTCAAAGTCATTTGACTTTGCATTTTATTGTATTTTAGTACATTTTATTGTATTATTTTGTGTATATTAGTGTATTGTTAGAGGATGTTTGCATACTTTAGTGCAGGGATGTCAAAGTCATTTTTAGTTTAGTTCCACATTCAGCTCAATATGATCTGAAAAGCACCCCCCCAGCAAAATACTAACCTATTATTTAACAGGGTTTATAGGTTTTGAAAAACCTGGAAAAGTTTTGGAATTTGAAAGATGCAAATTCCAGGCCTGGAAAGGTTTTGGAAAAGTAAAAAGACCCAGAAATTTTAGGAAAAGTCATAGATTTTTTTTTACACAGCATAATAATGTGTGATTAATAATAATAAAAGAATTGTTTGACTGAGTGAATAAAAAGTTTATTTCACATCGTCTTAACCTTAACGTTCTGTTCACTCACTTCTTGGGATGTATCCTGTCGCATTTGGTGAAGTGGGTATGGACTAAAATCTGCCGAAATTTAATATAAATGCCAGGAAAGATTTAATTTAACAATGTCTGGCTTCACTGGGAAGTGAACATAAATGTTAATTTAATCCTGAACCACACATTATTTATTTTATTGTTAAACCTCTGAGGGTAAACTTTAACACAACACTTTAACTTTTTATTCTTATTGTTTAAATAATTTTTGCATTTTTAGGAGTACGTAGTTGTGGAAATTTGTTGAAAAATCATGGAAAAGTGTTGATTAAAGTGTGTATGAACCTTGATTTAAGTATGATTTGCAAGTGTATTTTTGTGTAATTGTGTGTATATTAGTGTATTGCTAGAGGATTTTTGCATACTTTATTGCAGGGGTGTCAGTCATTTCAGGTCAGTTCCACATTCACACCAATATGATGTGAAAAGGACCAGACCAGTCAAATAATAACAGTGAAAAGACTCAAATGACATTCTGATAATGTTTACATCTATAATGCTGGACACGTGTTCAGAAAAATGAGTGACATTTTTCATCATTTTCTGCCTCAGTCTATTAGTTTGTCTACTGCACATGTGCAGAACAACTGACATTTATATTACAAATACACAAAACATTTAGTAACAGGCAGAACATTTGTAAAATGACACTTATTTCTCTTCACATATTTCAGCTGCTTCATATTTGTTCAGGCATTTATTCATATTTTGTTTAATTTTGTTCCATTTTTTGTTACTTTAATAGTGTTTTGGGGAGTTGATTTTGTTCCTTTTTCATTATTTTATGTAATTTTTTGTTAGATTTTGTTAATCTTTTGTTTTATTAAATTTTTTGTTTTATTTTGTTCATTATTTTATTGAATTTTTGTTTGATTTTGTTCCTTTTTTGTTATTTTCCAATTTTATTTATTTTTTCTTATTTTTTTCATTATTTGTACAACTTTTTGGGGGTTGACTTTGTTCCTTCTTTCATTATTTTATGTATTATATTTATTTGCATGTGTAATTTTAACAATATTTTGCCTTAATTACAACTGACATTTATATTACAAATACACAAAACTAGGAATGGACGGTATGGCCACAAATCCCAGTATAATTTGAGCCACTGGTGATATACAGTATATATCACGGTATAACGACATCCCAAGTCTCCCGGAAGTTCCGAGAGTTTCCCTGATATTGATAGTGGCTCACTGATGCCCACGAGTCGGATAAAAAATTCTGGATTTTGAACTATGCAAGGGACTGCAAATGAGAGTGTGCATGCATCATGCTTAGATAACTTCAGTTACATTGTGCAGACACAAGAGAGAGCGAGAGTAATGGTGGAACCTGTGCATTCATTCAAAGACTGTGGTCACACCAGCCACTCCAACATTTTATGTTTAGTTTAGTCATTTTATTTCGAATATGTCGAACACAAAAACATTTTTTCTTTCAAAAGCCAATAATCAATAAAATAACAGACAAAGACAATGTAGCATAAATAAAAAAAATAAGACAAGTAACATATTCAAAAGGGAGTGGGAAGAAGTAAAAAAAAAAAAAACCCTTTATGGCAAAGGCACGTCTCCACCGACTCTCTGATCAGACTTATGCCCAGTGAGCTGCTTCAGTCTGATATTTGACAGATGTGCACCTTCTCTACAATCGTCAGCAGCTGTCTGCTTAGCCTTACCTACTGGAGAGGCTTCAGGAGCGGACACAGACTTCTTTGCTGTCGGGGAGTTTAGGGACCGTCACAAAATAAATTGACCGACAAGACTCTAAAAAGAAACCAAACACTTTTCTCCAGTAAATCAATCATCTGGAATGTATAAATACATTTATGAATGAATGAATCAATACATAAATAAATGAATAATTAATAAGTATTAATTTTCTAGCTAGTGCTTACTCAAATTACATGTTTTTGTTCAATAGTGTGTGGGTCATGTGACCTCTGGATTCCAATAGGCCTTTAATTTATAGCCCTGGTCTGGGCACATAAAACATACCTCGTATATTAAATTTATATCACTTCATTGTTTTTCTAGCAATTTTTTACTCATGAATTACATGTTTTTGTTCAATCGTTTGGAAAGGGGGGATTGGAAGGGTTGATAAGCATCTACCTTAAATGAGTTTTTGGAACTTGGGGTGTCTGCATCTAGTACTTTTGTAAGATACTGTACATAAATAATAAATAAAGTATAAATGACACCAGAAGAGTTTGTTAGTGGTCATATAGCTCCAAGTGCAGTGTTTCATATTAGTGCAGGGTTTCTTCATATTCAGGTGTGTGATCAATCATGAACCAGAGAATACAAGATTTGATCCAATAAATTGCTCACTGCAACTTTTTGCAGTTGTTGAGGGTGATTTGTAAATGTGCACTTACATATGTGATTATGACAAACCTAATGGTTTAAGTTGTTACTGTTTCAATTTGAAGAAAACCATCTTTCATGTAAGGCTATGATTAATAGTAGCTAGCACAACACATCTGAATGGTAGCAGTCACTGGAGGATGCTAATGTTGCTAACAAAATTGTTTGTAACTGAACAGTCATTTTAGTTGCTAACACCAGCCACATAGGGCGGCACGGTGGTGCAGTGGTTAGCACTCATGCCTCACAACAAGAAGGACCCTGGTTCGAATCCCACACCAGACCTTTCTGTGTGGAGTTTGCATGTTCCCCCTGTGTCTGCGTGGGTTTTCGCCAGGTACTCCAGTTTTCTCCCACCATCCAAAAACATGCACCGATAGGTGAATTGGTTAATCTGAAATTGTCCATAGGTGTGAATGTGAGAGTGATTGTTTGTCTGTATATGTTCAGCCCTGCAATGAACTGGCGTCTCATAGAGGGTGTACCCCACCTTCGCCCATTGTAGCTGGATTAGGACCCCTGTGACCCTAGTGAGGATAAAGCGGGTTCAGAGACGAGACGAGAACACCAGTCAGATACCGTCACTAACAGTAACTCACCTGGATATAGTAACATACAGTTATTAAAGGCTGGTGCAGTGTGTTACAGTTAAGGCAGTGTTAACGTTTAGCACAATTGTTTTGTTGTCGTCATAAACTCTATGACTGTCATGACTTTGGCTGTTGACTTGTTAGCTCATGTTTCAGACAGCCTATAAATTAAATTGTAGAGTCCTGAATTTAAATATCTTGTCATCACATACCATTATAACCAATAGTACACTACATAAACAATATATTTGACATTTGTAGCTTATTTAAACTAAATGCTTCTCTAGGAAGACTGTGGTGCTACTGTAGCTGCTTCTTAGAGGTAGCTGGTGGATGTTGGAAACTTTGCATTAATACCATCTACAGCAGCAGAGGGGTCAAACTGCGGTCCTCGAGGGCCGGGGTCCTGCATGTTTTCGATGTTTCCCTCTTCCATTACACCTGGAGGCCATTACATCATTATCAGTCTGATGAGGAGCTGATTATTAACTCTTTAAGTGTCAGTGCTGATGCATTCTGAATGGATGATTTAGTTTAAATATTATTTATTTAATATATTTTAGTTTTGTGGATGGAAAAGGTGTCAAAAAGCAAGAGGTGTTTTTTTTTTTAATTATTATTTAATTTCACCATTTTTTTTTAATTCCTGTGGCCAAATGTCAATACTAGTTTTCTTTTTAGTATTTTTTTCTCCAAAATTTTCCACATTATTTGTCATTTTGTAAATATTTATTAGTTTTTGCTTCTTTTAATTTTTTATTTAATTTTTTTTTATTTTCTTTGATTTTTCTGCCATTTGTGTCTTACTTTACTCATGTTACCAGTTATTTTGTTAGTTCTCAGGAGTTAAAGGGTTAAACTGAATCACATGGAAGAGGGAAATATCTAAAACATGCAGGACACCGGCCCTCGAGGACTGGAGTTTGACACCTGTGATCTACAGGATGGACGGTCGAACGGTATGGCAAAAGTCTCTACTGTGGACAAAGAAAAAGGCTGAATATTTGTAAATTGACACTTATTTCTCTTCACATATATGACCCGCCACCACGAAACCAGGCATAAGTGGCGCTGAGCCGTTCAGAGCTACAGCCAAATTTAGGCTGGAAGGTGATTTGTTATTTGTGTTTACACCTTATCAAAAAACGGTACCTTAACACCTCTATGTTCACTTCCTGTGGTCATTACATTTAAATCCAATCAATAAAGGTGTTTATTGAGTCAATTATTTAAGCGGTGACAAAAGTTCAGGTATTGCTGAGCAAAGACAAAGACGACTTCCACCTCTTTTCGCCGAACAAAACGATCTCCGTTCCGTGGGTAAACACCCAAGTGTTTGGTACGAGGTAAAAGCTTATATTGAATGTTCTGTCCAATGGTGTAAGCCAAATGATTATAATACGTCACACTTCTGTCCTATTATTATAATATATAAAACTTCTGTGACATGTCCATCAGAGTGTCCTTTAACATCTGTCAACAATTTGTGTCAATCGGATACAAATTATTATGCGTTGCTAAGGACTTCCTACCCCAAAACAGTCCAAAACTTTAACGGACAATATCTAAAAATATGCAAATTGTAAAATATGTCCAAATGTGGATATTAAAATGACCATAACTTTGGTTCTACTTATGATAGAAACATCATTTTTTCACCATCTTAAACCTTAGTTTCCACTCTACCAAGATACACACATAACTCTGTTTGGATTTACACACACTTATGCCTGGTTTACTGGTGGTGGGTCACATATTTCAGCTGATTTATATTTGTTGAGGTATTTATTCAAGTTTTTGTAAAATGATGGTTTGTTGAAACAAAGCTTATCATGAAATTTGCCTTTTTTTAGCATTAAAATATGCAGTTTTCCTATATTTATTATTTATCAGTAAATACAAATGTAATAGTGCACTGATACCAGACATGTCAGCTGCTGTGTTTTGTTTGTTTTCATGTACAGGGTTGGGTTCGATCTGTCAGAGCTCAGAAACAACAGCTGTTTGTCCACGTGAATGATGGGAGTTCGCTGCAGCCGCTACAGGTCGTCGCCACTTCAGAGCTGAATAAACCGTAAGCAGACTTTTATCTTTAATCTATTCATGTATGGATTTGTTCATATTCTCATTGAAACTGTTGAACAGTGGATCTTCAACCCAAATAATGACAAAATATTGACAGTTTAAATCACTTTCCAGGTGAGCCTGAGATTGAAACACACTGTTTTATGCCTGGTTATTATTTTTATATTCATCCATGTACAGGGTTTCCCCCTGAAATTTGTCTAACCCTAGGGTGGTCGGGTCACTAGTGAAGCCCAGCACAGTGATTTTATATTAAAAAAAAAGGAAACAAATTACAAATTGACAAGAAATATGAAATTATATCCATTATGTGTTATTGTGCAACATTTATTCAATATTTTCACCAACAACTAACAAACATGCACACTCTGAAATAAACCTTCATCAGCCTTAATAGTGAATGAATGAATAAATAAATTAATAAATGTCAAAGACAGAATCCACAAAGTGGGATAAGTGGAATAAAGGTGTGTCATAATTATATGGAGGACTAAACGTCATTAAATAATTAGTTAAATATGTAATTCATTAATTAAAATTTAAATTAAATAAATAATGTCTTATTAAATGTCTCATTATTCTAGTAAAATACAAATTCATTCTAGATTAAAAAAAACATATATTTTTATTTCACTAATTAATCATTTCATGGTCCTTGTTTTGCATTGGATCATTATTTTAATTTATCTGTCAACATCATCCATCAAAGTTGATATAAATAAATAAATGTCAATGACAGAATCCACAAAATGGGATAAGTGGAATAAAGATTTGTCATATTTATATGGAGCACTAAAAGTTATTAAATAATTAAATATGGCATTAATTAATTAAAAATATAATGAATTAATTAAATAAATAAAGGTGTTATTAAATGTGTCATTATTTTAGTAAAGTATCAATGGGTTGATTTCAGTGACGTCACATTGCTATATTTTCAGATGGAGGGTACGAAGTGGCTTAAGGACAATGTCTGTTTTGTGTAGCTCCGTTTGAAGGGGTAAAGGGTAGAGGTGGAGCTAAGGGGTGAAATGGGATAGAGTTGTGAAACAGAAAACCCAGGGTTAATAGAACCCAGCTCTGTGCTTTTTCTCCATTCCAGGTCTCTGACATTTGGTTGTGCTGTTGAAGTCACAGGTGTTTTAAAGAAAAGTCCACACGAGAATCAAACGGTGGAAGTAGAAGCCAGTCACATCCATGTAGTTGGAGAATGTAACCCTGTGGTAAGAAACACTTCAGCTCACACTCACTGGTTTCTGCACTGGGACGTTACTGACAGCGTTTACATGCTCTTACAAATTATAATTATTGCTTTACTGTGATTAAAGACTGAACTGGAGTTTCCCAGAATTCTGCATTTCCATGGCAGCAGGATCAATTTTAATGATTGTTCCACTCCCAGACACTAGGTGGCGGTACACGCTCTTTAGCATTAGCACGATTCTTTTTTTGTCTGCATTTGTTCTCATTGTTTAACCCCACAGAGTCAACATTGTTTGAGATCAATGCATTTTTTAGTCTTGCAGCCAAATATTTTAATATTTAGTGCATGTGTGTGATCATCATCGGTCCTCCCTGAAAGCTGAGCAGACATCCTTTATTAGAACTCACTATTATAAGCCAGGGAGGGCAGTGCTACACCTCAGTGATGTGTGGACGATTGTGTGCACGATTCCAGTTGATGCCATAGAAGAACAATAGCTAAACTAGACCCTAACTAACCCCCCCCCCAAATGAAAGGGTGTCCACCAAGGAGGTTATGTTTTGTCCGTTATTTATCTGTCTGCCTGTCTGTGTACAACATAACTCAAAAGGTTATGGATGGATTTCAGTGAAACTTTCAGGATACTTTGGGAATGACACAAGTACCCCTCGACTAGATTTTGGTGAAGATCTGGAAAAGATCCTGGATTCTGGATCAGTTGGAAATTTGACATCGTGAAAACTGGAGCATAAATTTTCTGTAAACTTTTTCAAGCTCTGATTTATTACAATACCGTACATGTTGTCATGGTGACTGCGGTCACTTCCTGAAGGGGGAGTGTCCAGGCCAGTCTTAGTCAAGCTAAGGTTGGCCGCGTTTACAAGCATGAAGAAATTGATTGAATTATTATCTGACTTGGTTACTGCGACTTCTCAAACTCCAGTTCTATTAGATTACACTGTGATTAAGGTGTTTACATGACTTTGAAAACTAAATATTTTAATTGGAATAAGACAATAATTGAAATTTCTCTGAGTGCATGTAAACGTACCTATTAACTTTATTATCATTTGTTTTTAAGGTGCTTTTATTGCTTTTTAAAAGTTCTAATGGGTTTAGCCCTGTTTATTTATCAGATATGCTTTTAATGTAGGAGCCCTCTGGTACCCTCAGGTCCTCAGGTACTAAAAGCTTTGAACTGTTCCTGGGGTTCACACTAAATCACATGGTGAGGCCTCATTCAGTTTTTATTTACCAAAACTCTGGAACAGTCGACCTGCCGGTGTTCATATTTTTAAAGGTTAACACTTTACATAACAGATCATTAATAAGGTGGTAATTCTGTGGTTATTTTGATGTAATTTCATGGTAATAATGCCTTTGTTAACTGCTTATTACAATTAATTTCCATACAGTTTCCAGTGCAATTACTCTGCACTCTTTCAGGTAATAGTGATGCAAACAGCTTTCATTTCAGTGATAATAAAATGGTAATTATTTGAAATTAATCTGTAGTTACTGAAATGATGAGTCCAGGATTGACTTGTTTATCTTTAATTAGCTGAAAAACAAGGAGGTAATTTCCACAACATCAGGGCTGTAAAATTCATGATCACTTGTTTCCACTCAATTACTGATTTAAAAGTAAGAAAGAGACCAAAACTAGTCAGTGCAGTCGTAAGATGGTAAAACAGATATGATGTATCTGTAACTACACTGGAACAATTTCAGTCGTTTAATGGAAATTACATGGTATCAGAGCTGGAAAATTAACTAGTAGCTCTAACTACTGCAATTACCAGCTGTGTTGATAAACCCGTCAATTGTCTTTAGGACATTTTTATTGTTGTTCTTGTTAAATTACCTGAAAAATAAGCGGTGACAAAGACATTACCATGAACATACATCAAAATTAGCATAGAATTACCACCTTATTAGAGATCTGTAATGGAAAGTGTTACCAAAAACCTACCTTTTTATCTTAGCTTTTAATGAAATTCTTAATTTTAACGTTATTTCATTCTGTTGGTTTTAAATATTTATTTTTATTTTTATTATTACTAGTGCAAAGCCTGTCGAAAATGTGAGATTGTTTACTACTAATGTGTTGTGGAAGTGGGTGAAATGAGTTGAAAGGAGCAGAAAGAAAGATTAGAATAATTATTTGGGGCTGTTTTACAAGTGTGTACTGGAATCTGTGAGTATGCTAATGCTAATGCTAATGGTGTCAGTTGTTACTGCTGGTGGAATTAGTAAAACCCAGTTTCATGACACACACCACTGTAGTGATTTATGGCATGCTAACGCAGGCAACACCAATCAACACCCAGCATGATATATTATTATTACGGCCGTCAAGTGAAGCCATAAAGTCAAAACTATGAGATAAAAAGTCTAAATTATTAGATTAAAAAGTCAAAATTATCAGATAAAAAGTCAAAATTATGTGTGCACTGGAATCTGTGTGTGTGATAATGCTAATGGTGTCAGTTGTTACTGCTGGTGGAATTAGTCAAACCCAGTTTCAGGTGGAGCAGACAGTCTACCACTGTAGTGGTTTGTGTCATGCTAACATTCAAGATATATTATTATTATTATTATTATTATTATTATTATTACTGCTGTGAAGTGAGCCACCGGTCACTCATCCCACACTCAAATGTCACTGTCTACTTTCAGACTTGAATGCACGAAAAGAAGGAAACTGGGCAATGTGGCTCCGCCTACTAAACTACAGCTAACAACAAACAAACCAAAAATGAAAAGGGTCTAAAAGTGAAGTGATAAAGCTGAACGGTGGATGAGCCAGATAGTAATGAAGCCTACAGTCATTAAGATTGGTGCAATGTTCAGTTGAAGGTGAATCAGACGTTCCACCTGTTAATTCACTAAATTACATAAAATTTAATTTGTGAGAATGCGCCGTAATAATCGCTTCAGTCACAAACAGACTTGCTGTGGCTGCAACAATGACAAAAATGTCCATGAATACCTGGGAGGACTGAAGTTGTTAGCGGCGTGTAGCACAGTTGTGATGTTGTCATAGAGACCTTGTGAAAGTCCAGAACAGCAGTTACTAGTCATTAGTTATGCACTACGGTGCAGCTGTAGCCAAATCTGGGGGCGGGACTTAGGCAACGTTTATGACAATGCTCAGAACGGCAAAGTTAGAAAGAGAAATGAAATGAGTTTAATATCTTTGTTGTTGTTTGTCGTAATGATGTGAAACTTTGCACTGTAGTCCGTCATAGGAGTGGAAAGTGACCCCCCCCCCCCCAAATGTTGGATCATTTGGTGAAGTTGTTAGGAGTTCCACAGACAAACAGGACAGACTACAGACAGATTTGTTGAATTATAGATTATTTATTTATTATTTTAACTGTACCTGCAACTGCTGGGTAAGGGGGTTTGGAAGAAAAGCATTTGTGCTATATAAATAAAGTTTGGTTGATTATTTTTACCATGTCTTTCAGGATTTCCCCTTTAAAGTGAAAAAGAGGCACAGTCTGGAGTATCTGCGACACTTTCCTCATCTCAGGTGTCGAACTAATTCTTTTAGTTCCCTGTTGAGAATACGAAGCCAGGCCACTGCGGCAATTCACTCATATTTCAAGGTGAGACTGAGACGTGTGATGGTGACTGCAGAGATCAGAAGTGTTCATGGATCTTATTTTAATTCTTGCCCAGCTTTGGTTGGCTGAGATTACTGTAATCACTGTCTGCAAAGACACATCATGCTGTAACTAAATGAATACTTGAGATATCACCATGAAATTACATGGGCATATACATATAGCTAATGCACATCAGATGCAATGATCCATTTGAGTAAAGGTCAAAGGTCAAGGTCACAATTAACTAAAAGTTCAAAATCACATGATCAGTTATAACTCAAAAACGGAGGGTCACAGAACTTTCAGATTGGTACCAAACGGTGCAGAATGAAGATTTCTATAATTCTCATAATTAGTATTATCACCTACGACCAATAGTTTTTCAGATCTTTGGAGGTCAAAGGTGACATGTCACAAAAATAACTTGTGTAACACTGTTTGTGTCAACCATAGACATATCATGTTATAACTTAATCAATACTGGATATATTATCATAATATTACACACACTGACACATATATACATATAACGAAATTGTCAATATTGCAAAAGGTCAAAGGTCGAGGTTGCATTTAGCAGAAAGGTCAAAATCACATTATTGGCTCTAATTCAGTAACGGGTGAGCTTCGTCATTCTCTGAATCCTTGTTCGTTTTCGCTGCAGACCCAGGGCTTTGTGCAGATTCACACTCCAGTGATCACATCTAATGACTGTGAAGGGGCAGGAGAGCTGTTCCAAGTGGAGGTGAGGTTCTACACACACCTGTCCCTAACAATCCGCAACCTTTCATTATGGCTGTATTTTCCAGACTATGAGGTGCACTTAAACACTTTAATTTTCTCCAAAAACGGCAGTGTGCCTTTTATATGGATTCATTCTTGTTGTGCTTAGTGACTTTTTATCTCATCATTGTGACTTTTTATTTAATAATTCTGACATTTTATCTCACGATTTTGACTTTTTATCTTATCATTGTGACTTTTTATTTAATAATTCTGACATTTTATCTCACGATTTTGACTTTTTATCTTATCATTGTGACTTTTTAATCACAGAATTTTGACTTTTTTAAAATTTTGATTTAGCAGAATAAGAGTTTTGTTCCTTGTTGCCAGTTATTGTGAATACGCTTATTCATGTTTGAACAAAGGTGACAGTTACTGTGAACATGTCTAATAAAGTATGACCTACTGACTGATCTGACTGTTTAGTTTTGCTTATTGTGTTTTATAGTCCAGTGCGCCTTATATTTGACAAAAGCTCAAATAAACCATTCATTGACAGTATGCCTTATAGTGCGGAAAGTATGGTACATTGACTTCAACCCATAAACACACACTTCTACTGTGGTGGCACTTCCCAAATGAACTTGTCCTCTATATTTGAACCCTTTTAACCCTCAGGTCAAAGTACTGACATTCTGTACTGCAGTAGAAGTACAGCTACTGCTGTGAATAAATAATCTGGTACTGATTCAACTGCTTTACTGAAGTAAAAGTAAAAAAAGTACAACTTCTCAACTGTAATAAGGTAAAAAGTAAAACTGCATTTTTTTTCCTATGGATGAAATAATACTTATTTAAGCAGAAAAAAACTGAAAAATGTCAAAAATATCCAAAAAATAAAGCCTTTAAAAGTGAGTTAGTGTGTAGAAAATGATCAGATCACGACACTGAGTTTTGTTGGTATGGCCAGGAAATTTAGGAAAAATTGAGAATAAAAAGTCACAATTAATATAAAAAAACCATCATTATGAGCTAAACATATCATAAATATGACATTTAAAAAAGCAGAATTTGAGATTAAAAATTCAAACTTAGGTGATGAATAATCAGAAATACAATATAAGAAATGCATAATTATAAGAAAAAAAGAGTTGAAATTATGAGATAAAATGACACAATTGAGATAAAAAAAATCATAATTCTGAAATAAATAGTCACTATTTCTCACCTTCACTATTTTTCTTCCTTTAGCCACTTATTTTTCATACTTTCATATCTCTTTAGTTTGAAAAAGTAATGAGTCTATTCTGAGAATATAAAGAGTATAAAGTACAGATATTTATACAAAAATGTAAGGAGTAAAAGTAAAAGAGTAAAAGTAAAATAAATACTCCAGTAAAGTACAGATACCTAAAACATCTACTTAAGTACAGTAATAAAGTACATTTACTTAGTGATTTCCACCCCTGCTGAGTGTTATTATTATTATTATTATTATTATTATTATTATTATTATTATTATTATTATTATTATTATTATTATTATTATAATTTTTATTATTAACTAGAAAAGTTAATAATTATTACCATTACCACCACACCATGAAAATTGAATCAAACATTATCCATTAGTTTTCGAGTTACTTTGTACACAGACAAACAAAAAAACAAATCAACCACCCAAAGCTGGCACAAACCTACCATCTTTGTTGGAGGTAATAATAATAATAATAATAATAATAATAATAATAATAATAATAATAATAATAATAATAATAATAATAATGTTGGTACAGATCAGTGGCTGTTTATGGGTTAAAGTCTGTGTTTTTTTTCATCCGCAGTCGTTGCAGACACAGGACTCAGAGGATGAGCGTTTGTTCTTCAGCGTCCCCGCCTTCCTCACCGTGTCCGCTCAGCTTCATCTGGAGGTCATGTCAGGGTGAGACCACATCCATCTTCTACACAAACATCTGCCCATTTTCACACTGACGTCCCCTCCACGCTCCGGGGCTGCTTTATAATCCTGCTTTTCCTGCAGAGCTTTTTCTAGAGTCTACACGTTTGGGCCCAGTTTTCGAGCAGAGAACTCCCAGAGCAGGCGTCACCTGGCTGAGTTTTACATGGTGGAGGCCGAAGTCTCCTTTACACGCTCCTTAGAGGATCTGACGCAGGTACAATGTGCTATTAACCTTCAAATACACTTTACTGTCTGACATCGCTGACATATTGGTGTCGGCCGTTGTTATATTCAACTACAACTAAAAATAGTTGTACAAAAAATGATCACATTAAAGCAGTGGTCTCAAACATGCGGCCCAGGGGACAAATGTGGCCCGCCAAAGGTTCCAATATGGCCCCTTGTGATGAATTTGCAAAGTACCAAAGTACCATAGTCAAAGCTGTGGAACCAGTGATGCGCAGGCTGATCTGAAGTGAGTGGGCACCTGCGGTCACCTGTAGTCACCTGCGGTCACCCGCGGTCACCCGCTGTCGTCCACAGTTGCAGGTCATTGAAAAATATTTTTAATTACATTCGGGTTGTGGTTGTTCGGGTCGTTTGAGATAAACATTAAAATAACCTGGTAAATCATTGTAATTTAAATATAAGGTAACATTTTTATTATTAATACATACACTTTTTTGTTAGCCTAGCAGCACGAGACCCTCCTAGCAGCAGCAAATGTAATGTGCTACAGTAGTAGTGTAGTTACGCTTGATTCAACTTTTGGCTAGATTTACCTGTAACTGGCCAACGAATCACGGTGAAGTATAGAGTCAGAGGGCAGGATAACAAAGTGACGCTGCGACGATTCAGAGAAACAACCAGAAACAAACATAGAAGAAGAACAACATCGGGTGTAGATTGCACCTGATTACACCCGATTTGTTTCCTGGAAGCATTTCGAGGCATTTTGGAGCCTTGTGGAGCCTTGTGGAGCCTGCAGAGACCAGAAAAATGATACGGATTACCAGCTCCAGTAGCAGCAGTGGTTCCCATCAAACAATATAACCAATGTTATGTTGATCAATTAAGTTACTTTAGGAAGTGTTAGTTAGTATACAAATGTTTCACAGAAGTGTTATTTTATTTAAACTGGTCATCTCATATCTAACATTAAACAGCCGAGCAACGAGTGAAATGTTCAGCTAGTAATAAACAAGGAAGTCATTATCTAAGCACTGTTAGCTATGTAGCGAGCAGCTACAGTAGTTTTGTGTCACCATTGCCACACTTCAACTCACCGTCGTACTTGTGGATGTAGTTCCAAATATATCCCTTATATCCCTTCTCCCACTTGCTCTTGGGTGTGATGCTTCCCATCCCATCGAGTCGGTGGACATCTGAAATAGACAATTTCGGGAGGTCCTGCAGACATCTTGAGTAAAAAGTTGTCATCTTTGAACAGCTGTCAAACACGAGAGTGCTATTAAAACACTGAAGCTCATATCCGGGATACGACTGTAACCAGATGCCATATTGTACAAAGAGTCAGTTGTTCATAAAGTTTGTAGAATGCATCATTTTCATTTGTTTCACTGTCAGATGTTTTTGCTTAGTTCACGATATATATATATTTTTTTTGTTCATTTCAAGCCAAAAAAAAAAATGCCAATGGAAGAAGTGAAAATGGTCTTGGTGAGATTTCTTTAATTCAGATTAGTTCCAGATCTATTCTCCACAAACTATCTATGTCTGTCTGTCTGTCTGAAAAGTTTCTCTTTTTCGGTGATTGTGTTTAATTTTCAGTCTGATTAGAAATGACAAAAGTACACTTGGTCAGATTTAGATATTTACAGTTTTAGTTGTCTTAACAAACTGGTGGATTCTTCCTGAACGCACCGCATCAGTATGACATCCCATAATTCCTGTGTGCCAACACGCAGGTTCTCACATTTGTCTTTTGTGACTTTTCATTTGCCCTTGTGCAGAGTTCCAGAGCAGAGCTTTAATGATTAAACCTGTCCTCCTCCTGTAGGTCATGGAAGACATGTTCAGGTCTGCTACAGAGCATGTGTTGGCGCAGTGTGCAGACGATGTGCATTTATTTCACAAACATGTGACTCCTGGACACAGGGTGAGTTCAACAAAATCACAACATTCCAATAACCCACAGTCACAGGTGGAAGGAAATAAGGACAAGTACATCCTTTACTGTACTTAAAGGGATTATCTGGAGTATTAATTATTAGTAATTAATTGTAGCTAATTTTTAGATGATTGGGAGTACATACAAATAGTTACCTTAAAATCACACCATTTGGATGAACATTGAGAGATTTCGATTTTGTTGTTTTGAGCCAAACTGTGTTAACATGGAAGTGATTAGAATTTTTGTATTTTTTTCCCGACACAAAACTCTATTTTTAGACTAACTCTTCTGAAGTTCTAAACAACATCACACTTACGTAGTAGTAAGTATAGGGTTCCTAAAGACAAACCCAAGTGTCCTGAGGTCTTCATGTCTTCAGATAGTGTTTCCACAGTTACCCCCCCCCCCCACACAGGTGCCAATCACGCACCCTCCGACTCACCTCGTTAGCAGTTATGCAATTGATGATCGCATGCCAAACCCCCCACTCCCCACCCACAATACGGGAACTATCCCGTATTGGAGTGTACCAAAGCTGGCAACCCTAGAATAGTGGGTCGCATCTACTTTCAGTTTCAGCAGCATCATGGAAGTGAAGGAAGGTACTGACATGTCTGAAATAGATATGGAGTGAAAAACAAATGGAGGTGGGTCTGGCTGAACGAAACAGGGGATGATGGCAAGTCCTTCAGTTCATGGTGCAAAACATTTAATATTCCTGGCGCTTGTGCTTGTGTGGTTTGCCACAAGAAGATAATCTATGGCAACAATGGTAAGAAGGTGGTTTCACGCTATCAGCTAGAAGCTAGCCACAAGGATAATGTAAGATAAAAATATAAAATAAAAGTGATGTGCCTTACAGCAGTAAATCTGTACCCAATTAACTTTGTTTGTCATTTCTAGGCCATCAACAAAAAGAAGGGCACTTAGGACAGTGTAGGCCTCCACAAAGGCAGCTCCCTCTTGTGTTTTCTCCTTGTAATTACACATACACCTGTCAAAAGTCTTGTCTCTGTCAGATTCTGAACCATAACCTACTAAAACATTGAAAATCTGCCCATTATTATTTGGGTTGAGGCTGAGGCTGTAGCCTAAACAAATAAACCAAGTGAACAATGAAGGTAATATAATTCAGACCATGGCTACATTGGTTTTCAGACGGGTACAGGGGAGATACTTGATCAGATGTCTTATCTGTAAAAGGTTCAGTCAGATTACTTTTTTTTGCTTTAATCCCTGACTTTGTAGTTGACATTATTTATAAATTCTTATCCTATTATTTATATTATTTGATTGGTCAGACCCAATTTATATGATATTTGACTGAATGTAGAACTGAAGAGTTTGACACTCCTGAGCTGGAGAACACAGGCTCAGTAACTGTGTTAACATTTCACTTTTTCTGTTGTTTGTTCTGTTTTATTAGGAAACTGTCGATGCAATGCTGAAGAACAGATTCCCTGTGTAAGTGTCATTGAAAATGTGTAATAAAATCAGAATCATCAGAATCATTTTTATTTGTCATTTGCATATCCAAGGAACACAAACGAAATTTCAGTTCGACCCACCCCTCCCAGGCTGATCGGGTCATGCAGCCATGTATGGCACTACCCTCGATAAGGAAAGGGAAAACAGCAGCAGATGCACAAGGAACACATATTCTACTTTAACGACAGAACATGAACACAGTACTCAAGGATTCATGAGTTGGGACTTTTTCGATTACACACAAAGTGATCACATGGTGAAAACAAAGATAAGGTGCAAACAGAGCATAAACACAGGAGTTGTTGGAGTTCCAGCGCCCTTGAACACTGGAATGTTCTGGACGCATGAGGAAAAACAAGGAGACAGAGATAGAGACATGGACATCTTCTTTGCTTCTTTGTTGTCCCTTGTGGGTTTATGTTCCTCATTAATTTAGACATCGCCCCACACAGCGCTCATTAACCCTGTGCTGTTTCCTCAGTTCATCAACCTCTCCCCTCAGTCCAGATAGAGCTCTCAGAGCTTCACCCAGCTGTCCAAAAATGTAATCCAGTCTCTTCTGCGACTCTCCCAAACGATTCAGCAGGTTGTTCCCCGAACTAGCAGACTGAGCCACCATGGAGCTAATCTGTCCCACACAGTTCACAAGATTGTCCTGGGATTGGGTCATAGACAGCTTTAGTCCGGTTACGATATCAGTGAGTTCCGTGAGGTGCTCCCGAATTTCTTCACGCAGCATCAGTGGCCCTTTCGGTGCTGCGATCTTCCCCACTCTGCGATGGATCAGCATTCCTCTCAAGCCAAACATGAGGAAAGTTACCAACATAAATCCAAACAGATACACATCCTCAATATCCTCGATGGACAGAGGTGTCAGCCAGATGACCCGCCATTCTTGCCAGGAATCTTGGGAAAACCTGCGAGGAGGGTTCCGTCCAGGCAGAGAGGATCCCCGGTCCTCTTTTCCTTGGTGAATAGATCGTGTCAATCGTGTTAAATTTCCATGATTTAGAAAAAAGAAGTTAATGGGGCTCAGAAATAAGATTGTTACACGAGACAGGCGCACACAGGAGAAGACACAGCCGTAGAGGCCTAGTAGCAGCTGCAAGATAAAGCCAAGGTCGGGGAAAAGAGGAGAGAAAAGAAATGCGACTGCTCTGTTCGCTGTCAGAAGAGAAAGCTGTTAAAATAAATTATCTCTGTCAAAATTAATACATTCACAGATAGAATAGAATAGAAAGTTTATTGTCATTGTACAGTATACAACGAAATTCAGTGCACCCGCATACTAGATCATATAAAAAGGCATTATAATAATAAAAAGTCATTAAAAGACACTAAAATACACAACAATAAATACAAAAACCATCTATTCTCATTCATACAGTGCAACAGTGATAAAGTGCAGCATTGCATGAGATATGATTTATGGATTATGTCTTCATATCAGAGTTTAGTATGGTGATGGCGTTGGGATAAAAACTGTTCATGAATCTTGTGGTGTGTGTTCTGATGGACCGGTAACGTTTACCTGAGGGTAACATTTCAAACAGATGGTTGGCAGGATGGAACAGGTCCTTGAGAATGTTGTGTGATTTTTTCGGGAGTTGTAGATGGTGTCCAAGGTAAGTAGCTGTTGATTAATGATGTTCTGGGCGGTTTTTATGGTCCTTTGCAGTGTCTTTCCGTCTGCAGCTGAACTGCTACCATACCAGGACAGAATGCCATAAGTGAGGATACTTTCAATGGAGCAGCGGTAGAAAAAGTACAGGTGCTGTTGTGAGAGATTGATTTTCCTGAGTGTACGGAGAAAGTATAGCCGCTGCTGTGCTTTCTTAACTATTGCTGTGGTGTTTATTGTCCATGATAAGTCCTCTGATATGTGTATTCCCAGGAATTTGAAGCTGGACACTCTCTCCACCCTCTCCCCGTTGATGAGTAGTGGTGTGTGTGTGTCCTGTTTTTTCCTGAAGTCAATTATCAGTTCTTTTGTTTTTTTGATGTTGAGGCACAGGTTGTTCTCTGCACACCAGTCTGTCAGCCTCAGAACCTCCTCTCTGTAGGTACACTCATCACCTTTGGTGATTAAACCCACCACAGTTGTGTCGTCTGCAAATTTCACAATGTTGTTAGTAGAGTGAGAAGGAGTGCAGTCGTGTGTGTACAGAGAGTAGAGGAAAGGACTCAGCACACAGCCCTGTGGTGCTCCTGTGCTGAGTGTCAGAGTGGGAGAGAGATGTGGGCCCATTCTGACTGTGTGTTAGAAAGTCCTTCACCCCAAGGCAGAGGTTGGGCTGTATCCGCAGGGTGGACATCTTGGAAAGCAGTCTGATTGGGAGGATAGTGTTAAATGCAAAGCTGTAATCCACAAATAGTAGCCGTGCGTAGGTCCCCCGCAGTTCCAGGTGGTGCAGGACGGAGTGGAGAGTCATGGAGATGGAATCATCCGCAGACCTGTTGGCTCTATATGCAAACTGGTGGGGATCCAGGGTGAGTGGCAAGGCAGTTTTGATGTTTTGAAGGACCAGTTTTTCGAAACACTTCATAATTATGGGTGTCAGTGCTACAGGCCTGTAATCATTGAGGGATGTTATTGTAGTCCGTTTAGGAACTGGCACTATTGTGGATGTCTTCAGGCAGGTGGGGACAGTGCATTGTGATGGAGAGAGGTTGAAAATCTTAGTGTATACTTCACCTAACTCTGCAGCACAGCCTCCGAGGACCCACCCTGGAACACCATCAGGGCCAGCTGCTTTCCTTGTGTTGGTTTTGCGGAGTGTGTGGATGATGTCTGCGGCCTGGAGGACGAGGGCCTGGCTGCTGGTGTCTGGGGTTGGACTGATGGAAGTCGTGTCCTCCACCTCAAAGCGGGCAAAGAACTGGTTCAGCTGCTCCGCCTCTGAGACACTGCCGCTGGGCATGTTGTTGCTTTGCCCAGTGAAGTGACGTATCCCCTGCCACGCCTGGCGGGGGTTTGAAATACTGAGGTGGTCCTCAATTCTCTGTCTGTAAGCTGCTTTAGCATCCCTGATCCCTGATTCCCCTCTTCAGGTTTGCCCTGGCAGCACTGTACTGCTGCATGTCACCAGATCAGAAGGCTGTGTTGCATGTCTTTAGCAGGAGTCTGATGTCCCTGGTCATCCACAGCTTGTTGTTGGGGAAGACACGGATCTGTTTTGTGGTGGTGATGTTGTCCATGCAGCATCTGATGTAAAACTGTACAGAAGAGGTGTAGGTGTCAATGTTGTCTTCCTCAAATACAGTCCAGTCTGTGTCACTGAAGCAGTCCTGTAGCTGTTCAGAAGCCCCCTCTGGCCACATTTGTATGACTCTGGTAGTTGGTTTGGTTGTGCAGATGCGTGGTCTGTATGCTGGGGTCAGGAACAGTGAGATGTGGTCAGACTGCCTCAGGTGTGGTTGGGGTGATGCTTTAAACCCATGCTTGATGTTGCTGTAGACATGGTCAAGTGTGTTTTCCCCTCTCGTTGGGCGCTGTACATGTTGGTGGAATTTGGGTAGAACAGTCTTTAAGTTGGCTTTGTTAAAATCACCTGCCATTACATAGACTCCATCAGGGTGGTCCCGTTGTTGTTTGCAAATGGCAGTTAGCAAGGAGTCCAGAGCTATTTTGGTGTTAGCATCGGGAGGTATGTATACAGCAGTGTTTATGATGACTGTAAACTCTCGTGGAAAATAAAGGGGACGATATCTTACTGTTAAATACTCACACATCTGGCGAGCAGTAGGTGTCCGTTGTAACAGCGTTTGTGCACCAGTTGGTGTTTGTATAAACACAAAGCCCCCCTCCTCTGCTCTTACCGGAGTCTGATGTCCTGTCAGCTCGGTGTGCTACGCGGCCCGCTAGCTTGACAGCCTCCGCCGGGTCATTTGGGGTGAGCCACGTCTCTGTGATCACCATAACACAGCAGTCCTGAATGTTTTCCTGTGTTGATACGGTGAGTTCCAGCTCTTCCATCTTGTTGGGAAGTGATCTTGCATTTGTGACGAAGAGGCTCGGTAAAGGGGGCTTATGCGGTTGTTTGCTTAGCCTGGCTCGTACTCCGGCTCGACGGCCCCTCTTCTGCCTGCGATCCCGACGCCGCCTCCATCACTTCCCGATCGGAAGAGTAATCCACAGGGGCCCCGGTGGTCTAATGAGCTCTGTCGGTATGTCGTACCTGGTGCTCGTTGGCTCCAAAATGCAGCTATTTCGCATCGAACAGATGCTAAGTAGTTAATTTCCCCCATACCTGATGCAAGGTCGTTCATACGCCTCACTCAGAAGACAGTTTAGTAAACAGTAAACTGACAATACAATCCAGTACAAGTAGTGCTGAGCCGCTGCATGTACACACGCCACCATTATGATTAATCATGATGATTATTTCATCATCATGATTAATCTCAATAAATTTTTAACACAATTCAATGGAATAGTTGTTTAGTTAAACCTATTGTAGGTGTTGAATAAACATGTTAGTTGCTTATGGATGGATTTTGATGAAACTTTCAGAGATGATTGACATTGCATCAAGGAAGAAACCATTACATTTTTAGCTATAAAGGTCAAAGGCCAAGGTCACAGTGAAGTTCAACTACTAAAATACATCAGTGGTGATATCTCAGAATCCAGACCAGATAGTATCAGGTGTTTTTTTTCATTCACTTCATCTGACCTTTCAGACATTAGATGAGATAACACCAATAGGCTCCATGACGTCATGTAAAGGCGTCATATAACATCAAATAAATGGCATATTTGCAAAATGCTGCTTCACTGAGGAGTGTTCTAGTTGTATATGTCTTGGATATTTCACCATATATTTTTTTCTTTCTGTATTTTTAGAAGAGTTTTTGAATATGTCTTTTTTTCACTGCTCTTTTGTGTTTATTATAATTTAATATTTATACATCAGTTTAAAATATTACATTGTGTTTAGGGCCGCTACGCTGCCTTTCAACTTTTGGGATTTTGTTTTGAGCATATTTGCTTGCATAATATTTCCATAAAACATCTTTCTTGGGGCAGTTGGTGCTGTGAAAGAGAGTTATTTTGATAGTTAACACCATCTTTTTATCAACTGGGTGCCTATCTCGGTTAATTTATGTCTCCCCACCTCAGCTGTCCTTTCCTGTCGATTGATCCCTTCCTGTCTAAAATTAAGAGTTGCTTCCAGTCTGCTCCCCAGATTTAACCCTTGTGCGGTCCTTCGTAAAAGGCACACTGGCTGTGTCCTACAATCGGGTCTTAAAAACCCAGATTCCAAAGTTCAGTTCCAAAGACTCATCACCCCACCCCCCAAGGATATATTACTGTTTTCAGTAGTAAGCAATGGCATCCTACAGTACGTATAAAAAGGTACATTTGTGAGCCACCGGGTCTCTTTGACCCGAAGGACCGCACAAGGGTTAATGAAGGCTATTGTGCATGCGCATAGTGTCGGGCCATCCCAGCTGCATTGCACTGTACAAAATTCCTGGTGAGAACCCTGGAACATGTAAACTCCGCACAGAACATTTTGGTGTTGGAATCAAACCAGGGTCCTTCTGTCTGTGAGGCAACAATGCTAACCACTGCATCGCCGTGCTAACCACTGCACCGCCGTGCTGACCACTGCACCGCCGTGCTGACCACTGCACCGCCGTGCTGACCACTGCACCGCCGTGCTGACCACTGCACCGCCGTGCTGACCACTGCACCGCCGTGCTAACCACTGCACCACCGTGCCACCGACACTACTAATAGTAGTATTATTAGTAGTAATAGTAGTAAGGATGTTAACTGATGATGGTTTGACCGATCGTTAAAATATTATTAGTATTATTAGTATTATTATATTCACTTTCTTTCTTGAGTCTGTTGAGCTTGTTTATGAAAAATGAGATGCAACTAATATAAATTAAAAATGAATATTTAATCCCTGTGATTAATCTGATTAAAATTTGTAATCATTTGACCTAAAATAAAGATGAAAAATCTTAAAATTCCACTTCAATCTGCTTCTAGGATTTCCTACACTGAGGCTGTGGACATTCTGCAGCGCAGCTCTGAGACCTTTAACTTCCCAACACAAGTAAGGGTTTTTATTTCCTGCTTTGTATCTGTTTCTGTCTGCAGGACCTTCTGCCTCCTGAAGCGTCACTGACCCGCATTTTATACAACATAACATGTTGTGTAATACATATAACATGCTTATAAATACCTGACCTTTAACAGGGGTTAAAGGTCAGGTCTTAGAAAAACAGTAGCCATGCCTCTTTTTTAGCCCACCCCTCTAAACCACGCCTTCAATGATACATGAACACGCTGCTGTCTGGACACAGACGCTAACCCACACCCCTAACCCTAACCCTAGACCCCAACACCAACTCTAACCCTAGACCCCAGAACCCAACCCTAACTCCAGACCCAGGGCTGCTGTGGTCGGGTATCCACTAGGGGCAGCACAGGCTAACCCTAACCCAAAGAGGGGGTTCAAAAGGCTGAACAGACTGTTGTAGCGTCTGCAGAAACCGCTGTTGGTTTTTGTCTTTTATTCAGTTTTTTTTTTACTCAGTTTTTTTATTCTGTTTTAAACACGTTGCACTTTTTAATCTGTACTTTTAATCTTCTACTGTTTTATTTTTTTACATACATACATTTATTATTATTATTATTATTATTATTATTATTATTATTATTATTATTATTATTATTATTATTATTATTATTATTATTATTATTATTAATAATAATAATAATAATAAGATTTTATTGTTGTAATGATATAGGACTTTTTATGGAAGTGGATTGCTAGTCGTGAGTACATATTTCATTCCATGTAATGACAATACATTAATAGAATTGAATTGAACACCGGTAGCACATTAGATGTGCTGCTGCTCGGGGCATCTAGTGCGGCTAGGCTAAAGTTCACTGATTGGTCAGTTTTTCTCTGGCTCCACCCCTTAGACTGGACTCAAGCATTAGTTTTTTTGACAAACATTCTATTTTAGTGAAGTCTGGGTGTGAAGGGGATTTTGAGCAGCATAGTAACAATGTTCAGGAAAACATCTCCCACTCCACCTTTAATGCTCTTGTGTCCACAGTGGGGTTGTGACCTTCAGACCGAACATGAGAAGTACCTGGTCAAACATTGCGGAAATGTTCCAGTGTTTGTCACTGATTATCCGTATGCTCTTAAGCCGTTCTACGCTAGAGACAACCAGGACGGAGATCAGCGCACGGTAAGACGTCACACTCTGACAAAAACACAGTGAATGAATGATTAGGACAATACAACTATAAACCCAGGAGCCTCAGTGGGGTCATCTGGTCCATTCACAGACACTACATGGACAAAAGGACTGAGAAATGTCGAAGTCAGCTGTTTGTTTTCTACAAAACCATAATTAGAAATAATATACAGTAGTACCTCAATTTACAAAATTAATTTGTTCCAGAAGTGGTTTCGTAACATGATTTTTTCATAAGTAGAGTTGCATTTTACCTGCAAAAGGCCTGATCTGTTCCAAGGCCCCCAATACTACCCCCTGAACCCTTTAAAAATGTTAAAAGTATACATGTTTTGTATGAAATATGTGTTGAAAGTCAAAATTATTTATTAAACCATTATTTGTGGGGTGGCCGTGGCTCAGTTGGTAGAGTGGGTCGTCCATTAACCGAAGGGTTGGCAGTTCAATTCCCACTCTTGTCGTGTTGTGTCCTTGGGCAAGACACTTCACCCTTCTGCCTCCAGTGTCAGTCACACTGGTGTATGAATGTTCGGTGGTGGTCAGAGGGACTGTAGTCGCAAAATGGCTGCCACGCTTCAGTCTACCCCAGGACAACTGTGGATACATATGTAGTTTAGCACCACCAGAGGCAGCATGTGAGAGTGAATGAATATTGGGCCACAAAAGTGCTTTGGGTACCTTGAAAAGCGCTATAGAAATCAAATCCATTATTATTATTATTATTAAAATGAACAAGACATGCAAATCATTTCCACACCATTGTGGTTGTTTTAATTGTGGCCAGTGCTTTTTGTGTGTTTGGGTCCACTTTCACCTTCAGCAGTGACGGACCGGGAATCAATTCAATTCAATTAAATTTTATTTATGAAGCCCTAAATCACTACAAAGTCGTCTCACAGGGCTTTACAAAAACACAATCAACTACAGAGATATCAAGCATCCCCTGTCCTTAGACCCTCCTTCTCTGCAAAAACCCAGTGGGAAAAAGAAGAAATGTTGAGGAGAACCACACTGAAGGACAGATCCACTCCCATGGACGGACAGGCTATAGATGAACGTCCATTTATAAATTAAGGGGGGGGCTGGTCCAGACAGGCAGGGGCGGGGGTCCAGGGTCACAGGTCGGCACAGGCGAGACACTGCAGATCCTGTCGTCCATGGCTCCCACTTTCTTTGGATCCATGATGAATAACAAAAAATAAAGTTGTAATGAGCACACTAGAAAAACTCACCAAACAACAGTAAAGGTGCTTCTACACTGACCATGCTAAGAACTCTGTGACCAATGAGGGTCGAAGGCTCACCAAATGCATCATGGGTAGCTCCCTCCTAGCCAATGGGAGGCCAGTGGGGTGTTGGGAGAGCAAATAGTAAATATGATGCTACGTACAAGTGTACAGTACGTACGTACGTACAGTGGTACCTCTCTTACGAAATTAACTCCTTCTAGAAAGGTTTTCGTACCGTGAATTTTTCATAGATCACACATTTTACGTGTAAAAAGGCCTAATTTCTTCCGAGGCCCCCAATACTACCCCTCAAACCCTTTACAATTATAAAAAATTACCATTTTTGTATGAAATATGTGTCAAAAGTAAAAGAAAATGTAGATTTAGATTTTAGATGTAATACATTGGTCTCAGTGGGTAAATGTGTCTTCACTGACTCAACATTAAATCATCATTAAAATGAATAAAACATGCAAATCATTTTCACACCATTGGGGTTGTTTTAATTGTCACTTTCACCTTCAACAATGTTTGTTGACCACCTTCACAATGCTTTAAAGTCCGGGGGTGTTTGCTGTCCCAAAGAGCCATCACCCCCACCCTCCATCATCAGATCAGTGAATATGGCGGATGCTTTTTCTGAAACAATCGCCTCAGTCACTGTATCTCCCGTCATTTCTTTCTACTAACAGTTTCTCCATTTAGTCGTTCAGTGATGACCTCTTTGTCGATATCACAGAGATGCCTTTTCGAAAGGGTCATTGCTTTTAGCGATATCACTCAACCATGTGCCACTTTCATATTTTTTTCTATCATCTCCTGTTTCACTTCTATTGATAGAAGTGAAACTTTGCTTCGCTTCTTCTTTTCATTCGCACCAGAATCACTTTGTGGCTCATGATAAATAACGAATACATGCTGTAATAAACTGAAACATTAACTCATTTTACAGACTCCCATTGAGCACCAAAGTGCTGATCTTTCAGTTCTGCATCTTGTGTGTATACATTTTGACCTATTCCAGACCCAAGAGGTCAAAGGTCACTGGGTCAATACCTAAAAAAACTAAAGTGGACTACAACAGAAAAACAAGTGTAGACAGAAATTTAGTTACTGTTACTGACAGATGGCAAAATGTGGCAATAGGCTTCAAAATATTGCCATAACCTTTGACCTTGAGTGACCTTGAAAGTTTCAACCCACTGTGTCTCATATTAACAGGTAAAATGTTTGCGAGGGGGCGGGGCTTGTTGTGCCTGGAACCACTTGTTCTTGTCTTGTATCCCAGACCCCTGAGAGAAAACACCTGAATATGTCTGTGTGTGTGTGTGTGTCTGTCTGTCTGTCTGTCTGTCTGTGTGTGTGTGTGTGTGTGTCTGTCTGTCTGTCTGTCTGTCTGTCTGTCTGTCTGTCTGTCTGTCTGTCTGTCTGTCTGTCTGTCTGTCTGTGTCTGTCTGTCTGTCTGTCTGTGTGTGTGTGTGCGTGTGTGTGTGTCTGTCTGTCTGTGTGTGTGTGTGTGTGTGTCTGTCTGTGTGTGTGTGTGTGTGTGTCTGTCTGTCTGTCTGTCTGTGTGTGTGTGTGTGCGTGTGTCTGTCTGTGTGTGTGTCTATCTGTTTGTCTGTCTGTGTTTGTGTGTGTGTGTGTCTGTGTGTGTCTGTCTGTCTGTGTATCTGTGTGTCTGTCTGTGTCTGTGTGTGTGTCCGTCTGTGTGTCTGTCTTTCTGTCTGTCTCTCTCTCTCTGTCTCACTGTCTGTCTCTGTTTCTGTCTCACTGTCTGTCTCTCTTTCTCTCTCTCTGTCTGTCTGCTTGTCTGTCTCTCTCACAGGTGAGTGCAGTAGACCTGCTGGTTCCAGTAGTAGGTGAAGTGTGTGGAGGTTCTCTGAGGGAGGAGCGTCTGCAGCTGCTTCACTCGAGACTCAAACAGTAAGAGTTGGATTTAAAGATTTAAACACATTTGGTTTGGATCAGTTCAAGCAAAAACCAATGAATTGAATTGAATTAAGCAAAAATTAATATACCCCCCACCGCCCACACACACACACAAACACACACACACCTACCTACCAGTGACGTGCAGTGGGTCTGTGGTAAGTGAGGCACTGACGTTTTCTAAATCACATTTTCAAATCCACCAAATATTATGACCTGAGCATTGGTGTTTTTGAAGGCTTCTTGGTAGGTTTTTTTAGGTCACTAAATCCCATACTAGTCCAGACATTGTCACTGGTTGTGAACACGAGACAGGGGGTTTGGTTTGTACCACTCAACCTGAAACGATGGCGTTATCTTCTGCCCAGTCCTTTGAACTAGACCAGGGGTCTGCAGCCCTGGTCCTAGACAGCCACTATCCTGCATGTTTTAGATGTTTCCCTCTTCCAACACACCTGATTCAGATGATCAGCCTATCATCAAGCTGTGTGGAAGACTGATAATGTCTGTCAGGTGTGCTGGAAGAGGGAAACATCTAAAACATGCAGGATAGCGGCTCTCTAGGACCAGGGTTGCAGACCCCTGTACTAGATCCTTTAGCTCTGGCGTCGCTCGTCCATTCTTTATCAAGTCCTGTTTTCCTTCAAAGTCGAACTTTGAAAATCCTTTGAGTTTAGTTATAACATCCTGATCCTCCATGGTTTTAGATGAAGCCAACAATAACACCACAACAACCATTGGTAACCTAGTAACCAGATAAAAGTGGGTTGACGTAGACCACGCCCTCTACTGAGGCAGAGTTACTGCCTGTCTCACCTCATGTCTGTTCACTTTTGTTTTATGTCAAATTGTTAACACTGCATAAGTGGAAAACATAGTTAAAAAAACACAAGCCATTCTAAGGAAAGTGAGTCCATATAACAGACATATGTAAAGTGGATAAAAACCTCTTTCTACAGCTTTACGTTGTTGGCATGCACAGAGGAAGCACAAAGGTCACGACCTCCAACACTTAACAAGGGATTGTTCAATCTGTGCTGAGGCATGGCTTGGAGCTGCCTCAGCTCACTGCATATTCACTGCATATTCACTGCATATTCACTGCATATTCACTGCATATTCACTGCAGTTGAAGAGGAAACAAACAAATACGGCCATTTTGGTCACAAAAATGATTGAAAGCATTGGAATCATACAGACGTGATTTGTAGCACAGACACTTGGACAAATGTTTATTAGTATTATTTATATTGATCATAACTCATGATGGATTATGTCTGGAGAGACCCTAACCCTAACCTGCCTCCTTTAACTGTATGTCTCTGGTACCTACCTCCTGAGCTCAACTGTTTAATACAAACTCAACCATTAATGCTCATAATTAATTAGAAGAATAGTTGAAAACTCAATTTTTGTTTTTAATTTCTTTTCATGGTTATCAGATTTGACCATATTTGGATGTTCAGAGGGTCTGTAGTTACCATGGAAACCCTGTCATCTTCAGCAACATTTGATTGACCATTGAAAAAACATCACAACATATTTGCCTCATCATCTGAACCTGCTTTATCCTCACTAGGGTCACAGGGGTCACTGGGGGCCTAATCCAGCTACAATGGGTGAAGGCGGGGTCAGAGGTCACCCTGTATGAGTCTCCAGTTCATCTCAGGACTGAACATATATAGACAAACAATCACTGTCACATTCACACCTATGGGTGATTTAGATTAACCAGTTAACCAGTTAACCAGTTAACCAGTTAACCAGTTAACCAGTTAACCAGTTAACCTATCAGTGCATGTGTTTGGATGATGGGAGGAAACTGGAGTAGCTGGAGAAAACCCACGCAGACACGAGGAGGACATGTAAACTCCACACAGAAAGGTCTGGTGTGGGATTTTAGATCAATGTAAAGAGTATAAAGTAAAAACTTTCCAGAAAAATAAATACTCCAGTAAAGTACAGATACGTAAAACCATCTATTTAAGTACAGTAATGAAGTACTCTAACTTAGTTACTTCTACCGCTGGTCTAAATGTGTGCACAGTTTTATAGCGTTACATGTTTACTGACATTTTACCCACATTTTAACAGGAAGTAACATGAGAAAAGTGATAAAAATAGAAACATGAGCTGAATGTGTAAAAGCATCAGTTATTTTAATCCTAATGTGGAAGTTTACAAATTTAGTGTCATTGCACATGGGACAAGGAAATGAAGTACGAATCCAACAGTGCAGTTAAAAACACACACAAACACACTCTTTTTTTCCTCCCAAAATACATCTTTTTTTAACTGAAAAATGTAAAAAAAAAAATAAAAAATTAAAATGTAATTAAAACATTAAATTAGAAAAGACCAAAAAACAATACTAGAATAAAATTACATTTAAAAATAAATAAATAATAATAATAAATTAATAAAATTACATTAAATTAGTAAAGACAAAAAAAATACTAAAATTTTATTTTAAAAAGTGAAATAAAAAATATGCGCACGCACACACACACACACACACACACACACACACACAGGGTGGTTTTATGTGTATATTTCCCATCAGTGCCTTTTATCTTCTAAAGTGACATTTAAATGGTCAAGTTAAAAAATAATACTAATAATTTTTTTGTATTTTCAATTGAGGTTAATTTAAAAATGTATGGAAAAACAATTGGAATAAAAATTTCTAATATTTTTTCCAGCTGTAAAGTTAGTGGATGAAAACAGCCACTAACACCAGCAAAGGGAGTTTTTCTGAAATTCTGATGTTGCACAAAAAACAAATATGTTTCAAAGTCAACTCCGTGACATGTCCAAGACTGTGATAATATATATATATATATATATATATATATATATATATATATATATATATATATATATATATATATATATATAAAATCTATTGTCCGATCACATTTTATATTGAAAATAGGTCATTTTATGTGTATGTTTTCCCGTATCAGTGCCTTCATTTTCTAGATTGACTTGTGAAGGGTTAATTTTTTTAATTTAAAAAAATGTGATAGTTTTGATCAGGACTGAGGTTGATCAAAAGATTTATGCAAAACATTTTTGAAAGAAATACAGCATTCAATGTTAGTGGATGAAAAGCAAAAATGATGACAATACACTGAATGTTATGGCAAAATGAAGAGGAAAAATTATAGCTAGTCCCCAATGTCGCACACATATATATATATATATATATATATATATATATATATATATATATATATATATATATATATATATATATATATATATATATATATATATATATGTGTGTATGTATATATGAATATATATATATGTGTATGTATATATGAATATATATATGTGTATGTATATATGAATAATGTTGTGTTTTGTTTGTTTCAGGCTTGGTTTAGACGACATCTACAGCTGGTAAAAACAAACACACATATGGGAACATGGTCAGTATTAGCTCCTCCCCTTTTAACTCCACCCTCTTTCCTCGGCAGGTATCTTGATTTGAGGCGCTTCGGCTCGGTGCCCCACGGTGGCTTCGGGCTGGGATTCGAACGGTACTTGCAGTGCATTGTGGGAGTAGACAACATCAAAGACGTGATTCCTTTTCCCAGATTTTCTCATTCGTGTCGTCTGTAAAAACTGAAATCTATCAAAACAACTAATAAAACATTTTCTGTCTTTTCTCATGTTGTCTTTTCTCTGTCCCTTTGTCCAACTGACAGTTTCTACAGATACACACACACTACACTAGTGTCTGTCTGTCTGTCTGTGTTTAAGTTATGTTGCTTTAACGCTTTCTCTGTTTGTGCGTTACACACTTCCACTGTTCGCACTCCACCATCGTCAATGCTTGATGGATTGTTCTGGATTTTGACATGTACAAGGAGGCGGATACAAGGACGAAACTGACCGAATTTTACTGAATCAACTCATTACTTACCATATCGATTTTTTGCGTCAATGTCACAGAAGGGATTTTCCGTTTTCAACATGTATGGATGATTTAACATTATAATAGCTGCGTTTTCCATTACAGTTTTTTGCAAAACAATGGCGATATTCCTAAAATTTCGACAAAGTACACTCAACAAAAATATAAACGCAACACTTTTGTTTTTGCTCCCATTTTTCATGAGATGTACTCAAAGATCTAAAATTCATTCCAGATACACAATATGTGACCCCCCACCAGTAAACCAGGCATAAGTGTGTGTAAATCCAAACAGAGTTATGTGTGTATCTTGGTAGAGTGTAAACTAAGGTTTAAGATGGTGAAAAAATGATGTTTCTATCACAAGTAGAACCAAAGTTATGGTCATTTTAATATCCACATTTGGACATATTTTACAATTTGCATATTTTTAGATATTGTCCGTTAAAGTTTTGGACTGTTTTGGGGTAGGAAGTCCTTAGCAACGTATAATAATTTGTATCCGATTGACACAAATTGTTGACAGATGTTAAAGGACACTCTGATGGACATGTCACAGAAGTTTTATATATTATAATAATAGGACAGAAGTGTGACGTATTATAATCATTTGGCTTACACCATTGGACAGAACATTCAATATAAGCTTTTACCTCGTACCAAACACTTGGGCGTTTACCCACGGAACGGAGATCGTTTTGTTCGGCGAAAAGAGGTGGAAGTCGTCTTTGTCTTTGCTCAGCAATACCTGAACTTTTGTCACCGCTTAAATAATTGACCCAATAAACACCTTTATTGATTGGATTTCAATGTAATGACCACAGGAAGTGAACATAGAGGTGTTAAGGTACCGTTTTTTGATAAGGTGTAAACACTAATAACAAATCACCTTCCAGCCTAAATTTGGCTGTAGCTCTGAACGGCTCAGCGCGACTTATGCCTGGTTTCGTGGTGGCGGGTCACATATTACCATTTCTCTCAAACATTGTTCACAAATCTGTCTAAATGTGTGATAGTGAGCACTTGTGCTTTGCTGAGATAATCCATCCCACCTTACAGGTGTGCCACATCAAGATGCTGATCTGACATCATGATTAGTGCACAGGTGTGCCTTATACTGCCCACAATAAAAGGCCACTCTGAAATGTGCATTATCTGGAATGAATTTTAGATCTTTGAGTCCATCTTATGAAAAATGGGAGCAAAAACAAAAGTGTTGCGTTTATATTTTTGTTGAGTGTATATTGGCACTTTGAATGTGTTTCCATTGACGGTTGTTCTAGGCAGGAGCGTTGAAACTTTCGTGAAATATCATCCCAAGAGATGTCACTGCTGTCACCTTCGGAGCTTCAGATTGACCATCACCCTGATAGTGTTAGAGTGAATGAATCTGCTAATTATCTGGTCAGTAAAAGTCCCTGCCGAACTCTTTAAAGGCACTAACATGTTAAGCAAACCATCTGGTTAAGGTTATAAGGGTCTGTACATGTGGTCCCTACATTGTCAGGTTGAAAAATAAAGTGTAAATATGCTCAGTACTTAACAACAAATTATAAATGTATGTACCGGTAGTGCTTTTTACACAGTTGTTGCACTTGACACTTTACAGAACAGAGAATATATTTATCTAAAAACAAAATAACAACAACAACTTAGATATTCAAAAACTAACAGATAATAAAAGTAAACCTTCACTGTGTCTACTGTAGGAACCACCCTGGGTTAGGTGTCCCAACAGCCAATGGTTGTCATGGTTTCAGTGACTGTGGCTGCCGTTTTCACTCTGAGAGAAGTGATCGTGTGACCATGTACATCACATCCTGTGACATATAATTGTGGAAAAAGTGTTTCCATTGCACTTTTGCGACAATAGAATATCAAAACGTCTGAAAAACCACCTCATGAAAGCGTGAAAACTTTTTTATCGATATTTGAGTGGTTTTTTTTTTCGAAATTCAGGTGTTTCCATTACCAGTTTTTATAGCGATATTTACATTTTGCGAATTTCCAAGGGTAATGGAAACACAGCTAATGACTGATAATGATATATTTGTCATTTAACAAGATCATAGATTTCGTATGATTTGTGAAGTTACCACACTCCACGTGGCCTTCTAGTTTGTTTATCCGTCTGTTTATTTATGTTCATTGTGGTACTTATTAACACTTATTTTTGTCCATTTTCTTGTTTATTTTGTTCTTTTTTTAAAAAATTATTTATTTTATCATCAAAATCCATCCATAACTCAAAAGTTATGGACGGATTTTGGTGAAAATTTCAGAGATGATCGATAATATGTCAACGAAGAAACCCTTAAAGTTGAGCTATAAAGTTCAAAGGTCACAGTGAAGGTCAACAGTTCAAACACATCAGTGGTGATATCTCAGAATCCAGACCAGATAGTATCAGGTGTTTTTTTCCTTCACTTCGTCTGACCTTCTGACCTCAGATGAGATAACACCCATAGGCTCCATGACGTCACGTAAAGACGTCACATGACGTCACGTAAAGACGTCACATGACGTCACGTAAAGACGTCATATGACGTCGCACCAATGGTATATTTGGTAAATGTATGACCTTTAACCTTAAAGCAGGTTATTGACATATTTAGTTAAATCAGACAATATCTTGTGCTTCATATTTAACATTAGATCTAACATGTGACATTTGGTCGTTGTGCGACGTCACATAACGTCAGAGTGACGTCATACGTGGTCGAATATTCAAATGGACATATAGTGACTTGCCTGGTATTAAGTCGCTTGAGAGGATGAGGTCCTGTATATTTGTGTGACACGCTGTTCATAAGCACACTGAGTCCAGGTAAATTTTCAAATGATTTAATAACGAGCAGCTTTCATATAACAACGCCTAAAAAGATGGTAAACATGCACTCGTGGCGAATATAACATAAGCAAAAAAAACTGAACAAATGCGGTCAACAAAAATTGCGGCTCCCTCCACTCATCTCTCCCCCCTGTGCAGGTAAACCAGCTCTATATTACCTCCAGTAATCATCCCCAGTGCCCACGTGACCCAAACCATGTGCATCACTGTGGCAACCAGACCAAGCAAATCAAGATGTGAATAATCCACCAGTGACACAAGACGGCTCCTACACGACATATCTGAAAAACAGGACCCAAGATTTCTTTGAATTTTTTTAAAACCCTGTAAGGGATTGTTAATGAGCCATAAAATAAATAAGTTTATAAATTACTTACAAACATCCAGATCCAAACCTGAGCTCTGACTGATGTATAGTTGCACATATATTAATATTGTTGAATATGTTTTTAATGTTTAATCTTTTTTTCTATTTATTTTTGTGGATTTTAACAGTTTCTATGCTTTTTTTTTTATTTTTGTGTATTTTCTGAAAAATGTAAGAAAACCTAAACAGAGACACAACAGTCAACTGACATAAAGTGTTTTGATCATGATTAATCGAAGGTAATCCAAAACAACTGTGTGATTAATCTGATTAAACATTTTAATCATGTCCCAGCCCTAAAAATTACACTAAATTGGAACCATTTTTGTTTCTGTTACTAAGAGTTTAGTGTCTTTGTAGAACTGATCCATAATAAAACACATGGACTAATGATAAACTGAAGAAGAATATTGTTAAAATTGCTGTTAATTTTTCTTATGAAATTGTATTTTTTTTGCATTTGGATAGTTTATAAAAGTATTGTCATAATTTAATGTGTTTTCTCACTAAAACAATGACAAAAATATGTAGTTTTTTTTAAATATTATTTATAGGTTATTATATCTTCATTTTACTGGTCTAACCCATTGCAGACCACACTAGTATTCAGAGAATGCATTATCTCACCCCTATCTCAAATTTCTATAGCAACCTGTTCTTCTTGAATTGGAGCCAATAATGTTACTTTGACCTTTCTGCTAAATGCGACCTTTACCTTTGACCTTTTACAATATTGATAATTTCATTATATGTATATATGCATCACTGTGTGTAATATTATGATCATATATCCAGTATTGATTAAGTTATAGCATGATACGTCTATGTTTGACACACACAAACAGTGTTAATTTGGTCACCTTTGACCTCTAGAGATCTGAAAAACTATTGGTCGTAGGTGATAACACTAAGTATGAGAATTGTAGAAATCTTTATTCCGCATCATTTGGTACCAATCTGAATGTTCTGTGACCCTGTGTTCTTGAGTTATAACCCATAATGTGACCTTGACCTTTACTTAAATGGATCATTACATCTGAAGTGCATTAGCTGTATGTATATGTCCATGTCATTTCACAGTGGTACCTCAAGTATTCATTGAGTTATAGCCCACACACACACACACACACACACACACACACTGATTACACTAATGAATCAGGCTGAATGTAGAAAATGAAGATGGTTTTCAGAACCTTGTCCATTCATTTCATCCACCAGCAGATGGTGCCTTTTCCCCTCTGACCCACTGCTGCTTCTTTATTGTCTCCACTTTCTGCTGCAGTGATTCTAATAGTTTTAGATTTACATTCAAACACAACACGTGACTTGGGAAAGTTAACCAATAAGAAACTAATATTGACCAACCCCCCACTCCCTCACCCCGTGCGTAATTTGGCATTTTACGCAAAATTCCATCAACTAAATGAATACATTTTTGCCTCTGGGGACACTCTCGGTTTTTCTAAACACGTGTTTTGCGTCACATTCTACAAATCCTGCTCTTTATCGGTGTTTCTTTGTCGGGTTTTTGGAGTGTTGGAGGCTCTTTAAATAAGCCGTGCGCGCCCTACTCCCATCCTCGTCCCGGAACGGAGCAGCCCATCCTTCTCTCTCTCTCTCTCTCTCTCGCTCCCTCCCCCGGTTCAGTGGGCGTGGTATGAGTTGGGAAAACAAACTGCAGAAACCCTGGGACACTTCCTCACCCTACATCAGTTCAGTTTCCCCGCGGATCCTTGTTCGCCACCCGTGCGTAAAACAAAAGAAAAAACCCAAAAGTGTGGAGTTGTGCCTTTTATTTATATATATATATATATATATTTTTTTTATAAAATTTCCGGTCCTTTCTTTCTTCTGTCGGTGTCTCGTGCGCGCTGTTTGTTGCGCATTCGGAGCCGCAGCACCGGGAGCTTCTGGACACACCATCTATCTGCAGCTTTTCTCAGGCTTTTTCAGTCCAATGGGGGGACAGGACGAGGACAACCACAACCAGAAGACAAGTGTGTGAGGAAAACCAAAGCTTCTGGAGCCGCCATGGACAAATACTACTACTGCTTTAAATACTACTACTGCTTTAAATACTACTAGTACTAGTAGTGGTGACAGACGGCAGTTGAAGAGCAGAGCAAACATTGACCAACATGAGCGGTGGAGAAATCATCTTCCAGGGTTGGCTGAGGAAGTCCCCACCAGAGAAGAAACTCAGGAGATATGTAAGTCCACTCTTAACAATTTAGTCCAACTTTGATGCGCGTGTCCGTCCTTTATCTCCAAATGTCCCCTTATATACACCACTGGTGTAAAGTTTATCCAAAGCAGGTGCATCATCCCTCCACTGTCTGTCTGTCTGTCCTTTTCTTTTCCTAGAATAATCTGTCACATCATTCAAACATAATCTCAGTCTGTTGCGACGCAAACTGTCAGTTTTTGTGCGCGTGGGCCACCCACTGTGGGGACTCCTGTGACCACATGGATGCGCGTAATTCTGTGTTAATACCCGACAGCTGTCTGTAATTTGGACTAAACACCTCACACACACACACACACACACACACACACACACACACACACACACACACACACACACACACACACACACACACACACACGCTTCCATGTCTCATGAGGACAGGTTTGTACAGTAGCCATTGGGTACAGAGTATAATTTTAAAAAAATTTAATTTAAAATGTACTTTCTACTTACGAAAGACCCAGCTAACGAATGATCCAAGTAACAAAAAACCTTTGCTTCAATTTTTTGTCTCTGAATACAAAAGAAAATTACATTTACGAAAGGAACCTGAAAACTCTGAGACATAAATACAGTACAGTACTATACTTAACTACGTAATGTACGTAAATACGTCACATGTACTGTACGTAGCATCCCATTGGCCATGAGGAAGCTACCCATGATGCTCTTCGTTACCCTTTGACCCTCATTCATCACAGAGTTCCTGAGTTTTTCCCAGTGTGTTCATTTCTACAGTTTATTACAGTACTTTTTTTTAAATAAAATGACAGTAAACAGGTCCATGGTGTCTCCATGGTAACACAGACACTTTTATGGTCATTTCTCCACCGAGACCAGCGCTGTTAGTATCAAAGGTTCGGCCGAAGGGTGAAAGAAGAGCATATGACCCACACACTATTATCAACTTAAGGAAAAATGTTAAAAACCTGGACTCCACAAGCCCGTTCTAGAGAACCTAGGTCTGCTACACCGGGCAGATCCAGCATCCTATAGCGGAGTCTCCCTCCACATAGGCTCCGCCTCCAGAGACGGCGTGAGAAGAAGTAGAAATGCGGCTGTCGCAGTGGATTTACAGCTAAGATAAAAGCTAATCCGTTCCGACCGCCACTTCCATCACTTCTGCTCCTCAACGTACGCTCACTGGAAAACAAACTGGACTACCTGAAGCTGGATTTAAACACCAAACATGATCCACCAGACTGGTGCATCCTCATTGTCACCCAGACATGGATCAACTCTTCGGTCCCAGACACCGACATTAGCCTGGACGGGCTAAAAATATAAATCTACTTTTTATTTAAACCCATATTTCATCCAAATTTGTGCATTTTTTTATAATTATTAAAGGGTTTGAGGGGTCGTATTGGGGCCTTGGAACGAATCAGGCCTTTTACATGTGACTCTATTTACGAAAAATTCACAGTACGAAAACACTTCTGGAACGAATTCATTTTGTAAGTAGAGGTACCACCGTATAATGAAGTAAATTTTAAAAATGTCAAAAATAAATTAAATTTATTTTTAAATAAAAAGAATATGCAACTTTAATTATTATTTTAATCTGTATTCTATGGAGATAGTCACAGCAATATTATTTTTTACTATACTGCATTTTTTTGCACTGTTTTGTGTGAGTGATTGTGTTGCACATCGGCATACTGCTCATTTGGTTTCTCTGTATTTGTTTGTGGTCACTGATAATAAAGTTGAATCTAATCCAATATCATTTACATAAATTCACGTACTTCACACAGATTTATATTTCACTAGCGGGGAACTACATTTATATTTAACCCTTGTGGGGACCATGAGTTTTGGTCCTCATGGTGTCAGACATATCAATGTCCCCATAAAGACAGGAATACAAGCACACACACGTATCTCACCTCCCATTTGGGCTTTTATCTGATCAGGATGAGGTCATGTCTCATGTGGTGGATGTGACGGGGTTCAGGCAGGAGAGAGTGGAGGCTGCTGAGGTTCCTGGGTGCTTGGGGTGGGGGGCGGGGGGGTACAGGCAGCCACAAATCAGATAATAGGCTTTGTGGAGGCAGATCTGTGTGCAGTAAATCCAGCTGTCCAGTGTTTATGGATGGTGTAGCGTTACCAGGCCTCTCCATGGTCCTCCCAGCTGACTTTACCATGATGTCATCACGCTGTTTCATCTGGAAATCCATCCTTGAATGTCTTCAAATGCCCCCCCCCCCCCACCTCACCCCTCACCTCCTCCTGTCATTTCCTCATTGTCTTCCACTTAAAGCTAGCTAATGTTTACACAGAGACCACCGTGGTCAGTGTGGAACAGCAGCTGCAGCGTCCAGAGGAAAACGATGCTTAGTTCACAACACTACTGTATAAACAAGAAGAGAAGAAGAAAAACAGTGTCACTAAACAACAAGAGAAGAAGAAAAACAGTGTTGCTAAACAACAAGAGAAGAAGAAAAACAGTGTCACTAAACAACAAGAGAAGAAGAAAAACGGTGTCACTAAACAACAAGAGAAGAAGAAAAACGGTGTCACTAAACAACAAGAGAAGAAGAAAAACAGTGTCACTAAACAACAAGAGAAGAAAAACAGTGTCACTATACAACAAGAGAAGAAGAAGAAAAACAGTGTCACTAAACAACAAAAGAAGAAAAACAGTGTCACTAAACAACAAGAGAAGAAGAAAAACAGTGTCACTAAACAACAAAAGAAGAAAAACAGTGTCACTAAACAACAAGAGAAGAAGAAAAACAGTGTCACTGAACAACAAAAGAAGAAAAACGGTGTCACTAAACAACAAGAGAAGAAGAAAAACAGTGTCACTAAACAACAAGAGAAGAATAAGAAAAACGGTGTCACTAAACAAGAAGAGAAGAAGAAAAACGGTGTCACTAAACAAGAAGAGAAGAAAAAAAACGGTGTCACTAAACAACAAGAGAAGAAGAAGAAAAACGGTGTCACTATACAACAAGAGAAGAAGAAAAACAGTGTCACTATACAACAAGAGAAGAAGAAGAAAAACGGTGTCACTAAACAACAAGAGAAGAAGAAGAAAAACAGTGTCACTATACAACAAGAGAAGAAGAAGAAAAACAGTGTCACTATACAACAAGAGAAGAAGAAGAAAAACAGTGTCACTATACAACAAGAGAAGAAGAAGAAAAACGGTGTCTCTAAACAGAATGGACTTAACTGAGGAGGAGGTTCACAGTTAAAACTGACTCTGGGAAACTAGTAACAGTCATACAGACGTACCCTCTCAGAAAAGAAGGTACACTAAGGTACAATAAAGACCACTGTACAGAGGCTTGTCACCCTGGCAGTACCATCAATATGTACCATGTTAGTACCTTAAGGTCTTAAGTAATTAACCTTTGGAGGTACATTGGTGTTTGTAAATTGGTGTAAAGATTTGAACCCATTCTGTACCTTCTTTTCTGAGAGTGTACACACACACACACACACACACACACACACACACACCCACCCAAGCAGTGTCATAAGACGCAGCGTCCACAGAGCAGTGAATGTCATAATCTGTCCATCTGAAATTCCTTCCACTTAAAGTCAGCGTGTGGACAATGGTAGCATTAACTGACACTATTACTGTCATCTGACACAGCTGACGTTCTACTGACGTTCTACTGATGTTCTACTGACACTATTACTGTTATTTGACACAGCTGACGTTCTACTGACGTTCTACTGACACTATTACTGTCATCTGACACAGCTGACGTTCTACTGACGTTCTACTGACACTATTACTGTTATTTGACACAGCTGACGTTCTACTGACGTTCTACTGATGTTCTACTGACACTATTACTGTCATCTGACACAGCTGACGTTCTACTGACGTTCTACTGACGTTCTACTGACACTATTACTGTTATTTGACACAGCTGACGTTCTACTGACATTCTACTGATGTTCTACTGACACTATTACTGTTATTTGACACAGCTGACGTTCTACTGACGTTCTACTGATGTTCTACTGACACTATTACTGTTATTTGACACAGCTGACGTTCTACTGACGTTCTACTGACACTATTACTGTTATTTGACACAGCTGACGTTCTACTGACGTTCTACTGATGTTCTACTGACACTATTACTGTCATCTGACACAGCTGACGTTCTACTGACGTTCTACTGATGTTCTACTGACACTATTACTGTCATCTGACACAGCTGACGTTCTACTGACGTTCTACTGACGTTCTACTGATGTTCTACTGACACTATTACTGTTATTTGACACAGCTGACGTTCTACTGACGTTCTACTGATGTTCTACTGACACTATTACTGTCATCTGACACAGCTGACGTTCTACTGACGTTCTACTGACACTATTACTGTCATCTGACACAGCTGACGTTCTACTGACGTTCTACTGACATTCTACTGACAGTATTACTGTCATCTGACACAGCTGATGTTCTACTGACGTTCTGTTGATGTTCTACTGACACTATTACTGTCATCTGACACAGCTGACGTTCTACTGACGTTCTACTGACACTATTACTGTTATTTGACACAGCTGACGTTCTACTGACGTTCTGCTGACACTATTACTGTCATCTGACACAGCTGATGTTCTACTGACGTTCTACTGACACTATTACTGTTATTTGACACAGCTGACGTTCTACTGACGTTCTGCTGACACTATTACTGTCATCTGACACAGCTGACGTTCTACTGACATTCTACTGATGTTCTACTGACACTATTACTGTCATCTGACACAGCTGACGTTCTACTGACATTCTACTGATGTTCTACTGACACTATTACTGTCATCTGACACAGCTGATGTTCTACTGACGTTCTACTGATGTTCTACTGACACTATTACTGTCATCTGACACAGCTGATGTTCTACTGACGTTCTGCTGATGTTCTACTGACACTATTACTGTCATCTGACACAGCTGATGTTCTACTGACGTTCTACTGATGTTCTACTGACACTATTACTGTCATCTGACACAGCTGATGTTCTACTGACGTTCTGCTGATGTTCTACTGACACTATTACTGTCATCTGACACAGCTGACGTTCTACTGATGTTCTACTGATGTTCTACTGACACTATTACTGTCATCTGACACAGCTGACATTCTATTGATGTTCTACTGACACTATTACTGTCATCTGACACAGCTGACATTCTATTGATGTTCTACTGATGTTCTACTGACACTATTACTGTCATCTGACACAGCTGACGTTCTACTGACGTTCTGCTGACGTTCTACTGACACTATTACTGTCATCTGACACAGCTGATGTTCTACTGACGTTCTGTTGATGTTCTACTGACACTATTACTGTCATCTGACACAGCTGACGTTCTACTGACGTTCTACTGACACTATTACTGTTATTTGACACAGCTGACGTTCTACTGACGTTCTGCTGACGTTCTACTGACACTATTACTGTTATTTGACACAGCTGATGTTCTACTGACGTTCTGTTGATGTTCTACTGACACTATTACTGTCATCTGACACAGCTGACGTTCTACTGACGTTCTACTGACACTATTACTGTTATTTGACACAGCTGACGTTCTACTGACGTTCTGCTGACGTTCTACTGACACTATTACTGTCATCTGACACAGCTGACGTTCTACTGACGTTCTACTGACATTCTACTGACAGTATTACTGTCATCTGACACAGCTGATGTTCTACTGACGTTCTGTTGATGTTCTACTGACACTATTACTGTCATCTGACACAGCTGACGTTCTACTGACGTTCTACTGACACTATTACTGTTATTTGACACAGCTGACGTTCTACTGACGTTCTGCTGATGTTCTACTGACACTATTACTGTCATCTGACACAGCTGACGTTCTACTGATGTTCTACTGACACTATTACTGTTATTTGACACAGCTGACGTTCTACTGACGTTCTACTGACACTATTACTGTTATTTGACACAGCTGACGTTCTACTGACGTTCTACTGATGTTCTACTGACACTATTACTGTCATCTGACACAGCTGATGTTCTACTGACACTATTACTGTTATTTGACACAGCTGACGTTCTACTGACGTTCTACTGACATTCTACTGACACTATTACTGTCATCTGACACAGCTGACGTTCTACTGACGTTCTACTGACATTCTACTGACACTATTACTGTCATCTGACACAGCTGATGTTCTACTGACACTATTACTGTCATCTGACACAGCTGACGTTCTACTGACGTTCTGCTGACGTTCTACTGACACTATTACTGTCATCAGACACAGCTGACGTTCTACTGACGTTCTACTGACATTCTACTGACAGTATTACTGTCATCTGACACAGCTGATGTTCTACTGACGTTCTGTTGATGTTCTACTGACACTATTACTGTCATCTGACACAGCTGACGTTCTACTGACGTTCTACTGACACTATTACTGTTATTTGACACAGCTGACGTTCTACTGACGTTCTGCTGATGTTCTACTGACACTATTACTGTCATCTGACACAGCTGACGTTCTACTGACGTTCTACTGACACTATTACTGTTATTTGACACAGCTGACGTTCTACTGACGTTCTGCTGATGTTCTACTGACACTATTACTGTCATCTGACACAGCTGACGTTCTACTGACGTTCTACTGATGTTCTACTGACACTATTACTGTCATCTGACACAGCTGACGTTCTATTGATGTTCTACTGATGTTCTACTGATGTTCTACTGACACTATCACTGCCATCTGACACAGCTGACGTTCTACTGACTTTCTATTGATGTTCTACTGACATTCTACTGACACGATTACTGTCATCTGACACAGCTGATGTTCTACTAATGTTCTGCTGACACTATTAGTCTTTTTTTTTCTGTATCAATATCATCATTCTCTTGCTTTGGCCGATGTAATTACTTCTATATTTTTTAATTTTAAACATTTCCAGTTCTTGGTTCTTAACAGTAGAATGTAGCTGATGCTGTCTGACCTCATACTGCCTAGGAAATGGCGCTCTGTCTGGACGATGGCCATCTGTCTGGACGGTGGCGCTCTGTCTGGACGGTGGCGCTCTGTTTGGACGGTGGCGCTCTGTCTGGACGGTGGCGCTCTGTTTGGACGGTGGCGCTCTGTTTGGACGGTGGCGCTCTGTTTGGACGGTGGCGCTCTGTTTGGACGGTGGCCTTCTGACTGGACGGTGGCGCTCTGTCTGGGAAATGGCGGTGTGTCTGGACGACAGTGCTTTGTCTGGATGGTGGTGTCTTCTGGTGACAAAGCGAAGACATTTCCTGTGTGGATTCATCAGTCAACCTCCTGGAGTGTGTGTCCATCTGAACTGGACGTGAACGGGCTTTGACTCCACAACAGCGACGCACACATGAACATTGTTGGTTTTTGTTGGATAGTTTTAGCTTGAAGCTGCACATGATGGAAGAAAAAGGCTGATTATGGAAATGAAACTGAACTGAAAGATAATTCTATTTATGAAGACAAGCTGTGGACACAGAGGATGGACGGATGGATGGATGAGTGGACAACTGGGCAGATATGTTGTGGGGTCAGCAGTGTCTTGGATGGATGGTCACTTTATGATCGATGGTTCCATTCCTTGGATTGTTGTTGGCTGATGTGCCCTTGAGCAAGAGGCACTTGACCCCATTCTCTGTGTGTGTGGTTTAGTGATGCTTAAAGGCAGAACACACACACACACACAGGCTCTAATTAATTGTGTATTTAAACATAAAAGTGAATAAAAACAGAAGCGTGGTTTGTTTATTTTCACTAATTAAATGTAGTTCTAGTCTAATGTTTTCATTTAACTGATTTGGTTTCATTTCTTTACTTCCATTTATTTTAGTTGCTTCTGTTGCGTTCCGTACAGCTCAGCTGAAAAATCAAACCGAAGTCGTGTTTTTCAGACTTTTTTGCTCCAAGTATAAATGGAGTTTTTCCTGAGATGAAACTTATAATAATGTCGTGGATGGAAGCACAAAACTGTACATTTTTATGAACAAACCTATGTGTTTAAGTGTTGGTCCTTCACATCATTGTTGTCTGTGTCAGTCTACAAATACCTTCAAACTGCAGCCAAATGGCCACCACATTCATTTATTTCCCGTATATGACCTGGATCTGATCTGTTAAAGACACGCCTGGGTCAGATTTAAAACATTAGGCCACGTTCATGTATGACATCAGGATCTATGGGGGTCCCATGGGGGGGTCACATTCAGTTAATTTTCAAAACTGATAGATGTCACATTATTATATAACATAAATAAATAAATTCTGTGTGCTCAGTGTGAGGTAAACACATACTAAATGTGAACTACAGGTGTGACAGCAGCTCAGAGCGTCCTCATGGATCTTCGTTTAACACTGCGGCAGTGGTGGGTGGCGTCCTAACCTCTACCGGCACCTTTCCTGTCAGCCTTTCAGGCCCTTGTAGCATGCAGTCATCAGAACCAGTCCAGGCCTGTGTTTGTTAATCAGTACTTCTGTGTTTAAATCATTGGTCATTTATGTTTTTCTTGGACTTTTCTGTAAATGTGCCACCCGGCTGCACAAACGCTTGAACGTCTCTGGGAAAAACTCGTACTACCGGCGCCTCTCTATGCAAATCACATGCAAAGATGGCGAGGGAGTAAAAAGGTGTCAGTTGAAACCTGAAGGCAACTGTCTGTGAAGGCAGGAAGCAACACGTTAGTGCTCTGTAGAGAAAGTAGAAGCAGAACTGGACAGTCGACAGTTATCGTCCTGAAGGAAAAGCACCAGTACACAGTAAAAAAAAATGCAACAAGTATTCAGAGAATGTCTAATCTCGCCTCTATTTTATGCCAAGCTCAAATTTCTATGACAACCCGTTCTTGAATTGGAGCCAATAATTTTAATGACTTTTCTGCTAAATGTGACCTTGACCTTTGACCTTTTGCAATATTGATCATTTCGTGATGTGTATATACATGTCCGTGTTTGTAATATTATGATAATATATCCAGTATTGATGAAGTTATAGCGTGATATGTCTATGTTTGACACACACAGTGTTACAAAAGTTAATTTAACAATATGTCACCTTTGACCTCCAGTGATCTCAAAAACTATTGATCATAAGCAGGGTGCAATTTATCCAAAAATCAGGGGGTGGGGGGGTTACAGAATAAAAGCTTATATCGGATGTTCTGAACCTCATTCCCACACGAATAACACAAATGAGGCTCAAATGACTAAATAAACATTTAAAATCAATAGTTTTCTCTGATGGTTCAGTTCATTAGGCCTTTTCTGCTGCCCGTGTGTGAGGGCATGGTACAGCGGTGTGCCCGGGACCGGGGATCATTTCAGCGTGAGACTCGTTTTAACCTGGATCTCCCCCCGGGTCTTGCTTTTGCCCCTACCGGGCACTTTTCCTCTGCAGCAGTGCACTGCAGTCGACTCAGGGTAGACCAGGAATGGTCAGCGGGAAGGTGTCCCGTGGGTCCAGCTGCGAGCTTTACAACCCCTCCCCTCTCTGTCCAGACTTCACTGTATGTGAAGTTCCTCTTTTAGGCATTTTGTGTTTACACCGTCAGAAAGACTCATAGACCACAGGACCCTATGGTGTTTTCCATAACCCAGCAAATCACACCCAGGTCATAAATGATAACAACAATTATGAGAATTGTATTAATCTTCATTCCACATCATTTGGTACCAATCTGAAAGTTCTGTGTCCCTCTATTCTTGAGTTAGAACCAATTATGTGATTGTGACCTTTTAGTTAATTGTGACCTTGAACTTTGACCTTTACTCAAATGGATCATTGCATCTGATGCGCATTAGCTGTATTTATATGTCCATGTAATTCCATGGTGATATCTCAAGTATTCATTGAGTTATAGCACGATATGTGTCTGTGGACACACACACACACACACAGTGATTAATTATCTCACCCCAAATAATTAGGGCTGGGCGATATGGAGAGAAAAAAAATAATCTCGATATGTTTTTGCTATATCTCGATATACGTATGTATGTATGTATGTATATATATATATATATATATATAGTTAACAAAACAAAACAATGTGCAAACAGGTAGACAGCCAAGTGCCTAGAGGTAGACAGGTACTAGTCATAAAGTGCTTGTGCACATTTTAACATCATCAAACCAAAGGAATATTGTCTTATTTTAATTGCAAACATAAAATCTGAGGGTAGACAGTTGAAGTGTTTATTTAACATTTAAGATTAAAGACACATGAAATAGTTTTAAATATAGATTAATAGATCCTAAATCCATGAATTCTGGTGTTTTGTGACTGTAGTACATTTTATATTTGTGTGTGTGCATTTGAATTAACTGAGCACATTATTCTGCATCAGCTTCTGTTGTGTTAAATTAACATTAACTTTATTCATTTTCACTTTAATCACACACACACACACACACACACACACACACACACAGGCTGAGAGATATATACCATGGTTGTATTTAACTTGACTGAGAATCTTCAAACATTTTAATGTTTTGGGCTTTATGACATTAAAACTGAGCTGTGTGTGTGTGAGTGTGTGCTTACACGCGGGGGGAGGAGGAGGGGGAACAAAGGTGGGGTGGACAGGTCCACAGCACAGGGGAGGAAGCAGAGTGGACAAATGTTGTTCATCTCGAGATGCCAAATTGTTTCTCAGTTCCATAAAACATCTCGAGATATCGTGAATCTCAATAAATCGTCCAGTCCTAAGACTAATGTCACGCACTTTGAGAAATTAGAATGATTGTTTTACTCTGATTAGAATGTTTAGTTTTCAAAGTCATGTAAACACCTTAACCACAGTGTAATCAAATGGAACGGTACCAAATACACTGAGCTGCTGCACGGTTGTGGCCCATATCGTCTCTGGGTGGTGTTGTCCTCCCTCTGCTGCATCTGCTTCAAATCTACCACAGTTGTTTATTTTATTGTTGTTGTTTGATGACACCAACCATCTAACAACATCTAAGCATTTTGCTAATGCTAAAGAGTAGGGTTGTCAAAAAAATCGATTTTAGATACTAACTCGATATTGACCCTTGGTATCTAATTAGATACTAAGTTACTGGAAAATTGATTTTTGTAGCGGGTAACGTTAAGAATTGTAAACAGGCATCAACGTGGTCAGCTCTGGCACAGCCGTAATGCCGGCGTGTAAGTTAAAGTCTCTTTTTTTCTCCAGCTGCCTCTGACAGCACACGGGATGACGCCAGTGCGACCACAGACCTATACACTATTTCTATAGGTCTGTGATTGGACCATCCGATGCAACTTTGCTTTTAAAAGACTCGATATAGTCGAACGTTTATGCGCGCGGGCGGCAGCCAGGCGGTAGCGCATAGTATCACGTTACCACCACGGAGGCCACCGTGAGCATGTCAGCCTATCATTTTTGACGTGCGCGCTGCTAGTCCCGTATGGCAAGCCAAAGTGTTCACATAGCCACGCGTTGTATTTATTATACCACGCGTTACAGAACGCGTTCTAGCACGCGCACTGGCGCGCTATCACGTGTTACAGGACGCGCTCTGGTACGCACAATGGTACGCGTTCTGTAACGCGTGATATAATAAAGACAACGCGTGGCTATGTGAACACTTTAGCTTGCCATAGTCCCGCAAGGGGTCCGCGGTGGTCACATGATGCAATACGCTGCCGCCCGCGCACATAATGCTCGACCATAAAGAGTCTTGCAGTTAGCACTGCAGAAGGGCTTGAGCAAAAAGATAGATCTACCTTAACTTGCCAAGAGATAGACATGCATTTATTCTGCACCCGCACTCACTACCTTTTTTTAGCAGTCCATGGAGGACATTTTAAAAGGAATCCCTCACATCTCCAGTATCGAAATTAGTATCGAGTATCGAGTATTATCCTTAGTATCGGTATCGAGTTGGAAATTTTAGTATCGTGACAACCCTACTAAAGAGTGTGTAACGCCCTCGAGTGTCTGGGAGTGAAACAATAATTAGCCTCTCGCTGCTCATGTAAACTGAAGTTTCTCTTGTTTACATGGAAACTTGGACTTCTGGGAAACTCCAGTTAAGTCCTTAGTTGGAGTACGGCAATAATTCTACATGCATATAAATGTTCTCGATGTGGTTAACTAACCCTTCAATGACATTGTCTGCGGTGCTACATTCTGGACTTTACAGTATTTACCTCTTTGGCTTTTTATACATAGGAAGTTGATTTTATGTGCACAGACATTTTCCCTGGGCTGGACTCTATTTTATTACATTTCATTGTGTTTTTGTTTTTATAGCTTTTATGATGTTTTATTAAGTTTATTTTATTGTGCAGTCCTTTGGAAACCTTTGTGGATCTTTAAATGTATGCTCTATAAATAAGTGTTTCCTGGCACAGCAAAGCCCAGCCCCCTTGCACACATTTCACCTGATTGGCCACAGGGCTCTACAGTGCGCCCATTTCACTCGCATTTGCGAGCAAATATTTCAGCGTGCGAACGAGGAAAACAAAACAGTCGCACATGTGCGAGTGCTTCTTGCAGCACACAATAAGGCACACAGACCTGAGGAGCGAATTATGGCAAGCCAAAGTGTTCACATAGCCACGCGTTGTCTTTATTATATCACGCGGTACAGGACACGTTCTGGTACACGCACTGTCGCGCGCAATGGCACGCGTGCTAGAACTGCGCGAAAACTGCGCGAACAGCTCCGCATAGTCGAGACGAACACGGCACATATTGAAAGGATTAACCATTTAACTCCTGATGCGTCAGCGCTGACACGTTCTGAGTGGATGGTTTAGTTTAAAAATTCAAGTGTTTTTTTAACTGTTATTTTACTGAGAATTTTGTTCATGGAACTGATGTACAGGTGTCGAAAAGCAAGTGATTAAGAAAAAGAAAAAGCCCAAACTAAAACTACTGGAACCAAATTACAACACTAGTTATTTATTCCTTTTTTTTTTTTTACTTCATTTTGGGTTTTGTGGGTTTTTGTTTTTTGCCCTTTTTTCCACGTTATTTCTTATTTTGTGAATATATATTAGTTTCTGTTGATGTTGCTTATTTTGTTTTTTTATAGTGTTTAAAAAACTGCCCGGACACAGAGACAGAAAATGAAGCTTGGCGTCTTATATGCATCACATGTTCCCTTTGGTGATAATGTTTTAGGTATTATCACTGTTAAATAATAAAATAAAAAAAAACAAGAAACATGGAAATGGTTGTAACACTTGACGTTACATATCACTAATAAGGTGGTAATTTTAATGTCATTTCATGGTAATTATGCTTTTGTAACTGTTTATTACAAGCAATATCCATGCAGTTTCCAGGTAATAGTGACGCAAACAGCTTTCATTTCAGTGATAATAAAATGGTAATTATTGAAATTAATCTGTAGTTATGGAAATGATGAGTCCAGGGTTTGCTAGTTTTTTCTTTAATTAGCCCCTTGTTGGTAATTTCCACGAAAATCCACAGCATCAGGGCCATAAAATGCATTATCACTTGTTTCCAACCAATTACCAATTTCATTACCAAGAAAGAGTCCAGATGTAGTCAGTGCAGTAGTAAGATGGTGAAACAGATATGATGTGTTTGTAACTACACAGTCGTTTAATGGAAATTACATGGTATCAGAGCTGGAAAATTAACTAGTGCCTCCAACTACTTAATTACCTTCTATGTTGATAAACCTGTCGATTGTCCTTATGACATTTTTAACATTTGTTTTTGTTACCTGAAAAAAGGAAATGGTTTCCAGGAAAATCCACAGCATCATGGCCGTAACATGCATTCTTTTATTTCCACTCAATTACTTGGTCATTACCATCTCTGATCTGAATTACCACCTTATTAGTGATCGGTTACTTGTAATAAGCTTTTACAAAGGCATTGTTACCATGAAATTACTTCTAAATTACCACCTTATTAATGACTTGTGGAGCTGATTTTCCGACAATTTTTGTAAATATTCTTTGCATTTTTATTTTATTTGCTCCTTTTAGATATATTGATTGAATAAATCTGTGAGTGCTTTGGTGTCATGTGAAGAATGACACCCCCCCCCCCCTCCCAAAGTGACACCAAATGTCTTATTTGGATCTGGAGCTGAGAGTTGGGAAAGACTGATGTCCAAAGTAATATCCTATTGTGTAAAATCATCATGTTTGTAGCGTGGGCATGGTCCTGTGAGATCCACATATCTGTAAGAAGTGGACTTTTATGAGTTGAGATAATATGTGACAATGTCTTTTCCATCTAATCCCATATGTGTGTTTTGGCTGAAGGAGATGGAATCTATGTGTCACACGTCTGAGCTGTTTTTAGATTTAACAACTAACCTAAGAGTGTTTCTGAAGACTTGATTTTCTTTAACCCTTTACACCAGGCGTGTCCAAACTATTCCACAAAGGAGTGGCTGCAGGTGTTTGTTCCAACAGCAGCAGAACACCAGACTGGACTCCTTTAATCAACTGGTCTCAGTCTCAGTCCAACTCTTGATTGAAACAAAAACCTGCAGCCACCTCAGCCCTTTGTAAACTTTAGACACGCCTACTTTAAAACCTCTGCCTATTTTTTCATTTTATTTAGACTCTGAAAAGGTTTGAAAATATGCCGAGTCAGTTCAACCCAATTTGAAGATACGGACCGGTTGCGGTCCGTATCTTCACGGTTGCGGTCTGTATCTTCACGGTTGCGGTCTGTGTCTTCACGGTTGCGGTCCGTATCTTCACGGTTGCGGTCTGTATCTTCACGGTTGCGGTCTGTGTCTTCACGGTTGCGGTCCGTATCTTCACGGTTGCGGTCTGTGTCTTCACGGTTGCGGTCCGTATCTTCACGGTTGCGGTCCGTATCTTCACGGTTGCGGTCCGTATCTTCACGGTTGCGGTCTGTATCTTCACGGTTGCGGTCTGTATCTTCACGGTTGCGGTCTGTGTCTTCACGGTTGCGGTCCGTATCTTCACGGTTGCGGTCTGTATCTTCACGGTTGCGGTCTGTGTCTTCACGGTTGCGGTCCGTATCTTCACGGTTGCGGTCTGTGTCTTCACGGTTGCGGTCCGTATCTTCACGGTTGCGGTCCGTATCTTCACGGTTGCGGTCCGTATCTTCACGGTTGCGGTCTGTATCTTCACGGTTGCGGTCTGTATCTTAACGGTTGCGGTCCGTATCTTCACGGTTGCGGTCTGTATCTTCACGGTTGCGGTCTGTATCTTCACGGTTGCGGTCTGTATCTTCACGGTTGCGGTCTGTATCTTCACGGTTGCGGTCTGTATCTTCACGGTTGCGGTCTGTATCTTCACGGTTGCGGTCTGTATCTTCACGGTTGCGGTCTGTATCTTCAAGGTTGCGGTCTGTATCTTCACGGTTGCGGTCTGTATCTTCACGGTTGCGGTCTGTATCTTCACGGTTGCGGTCTGTATCTTCACGGTTGCGGTCTGTATCTTCACGGTTGCGGTCTGTATCTTCACGGTTGCGGTCTGTATCTTCACGGTTGCGGTCCGTATCTTCACGGTTGCGGTCTGTATCTTCACGGTTGCGGTCTGTGTCTTCACGGTTGCGGTCCGTATCTTCACGGTTGCGGTCCGTGTCTTCACGGTTGCGGTCCGTATCTTCACGGTTGCGGTCCGTATCTTCACGGTTGCGGTCCGTATCTTCACGGTTGCGGTCTGTATCTTCACGGTTGCGGTCCGTATCTTAACGGTTGCGGTCCGTATCTTCACGGTTGCGGTCCGTATCTTCACGGTTGCGGTCCGTATCTTCACGGTTGCGGTCTGTATCTTCACGGTTGCGGTCTGTATCTTCACGGTTGCGGTCTGTATCTTCACGGTTGCGGTCTGTATCTTCACGGTTGCGGTCTGTATCTTCACGGTTGCGGTCTGTATCTTCAAGGTTGCGGTCTGTATCTTCACGGTTGCGGTCTGTATCTTCACGGTTGCGGTCTGTATCTTCACGGTTGCGGTCTGTATCTTCACGGTTGCGGTCTGTATCTTCACGGTTGCGGTCTGTATCTTCACGGTTGCGGTCTGTATCTTCACGGTTGCGGTCCGTATCTTCATGGTTGCGGTCCATATCTTTTCTGGGTGTCTTGTCCTAATACGTCAACTACAAATCTGATTGAACCTTTATTAACTGATTGTTCTTCTTCTATGGCACCAACCAGAAGAATACTAAAGAGTGTGTAGTGCCCCCTAGTGTCTGTGAGTCCAACAATAATTAGAATTTCTCGCTGCTCATGTGAACGGAGATTTCTGATCAACTATTGATTATTGGCAATAACTGGAATTAATGTGAGTGTAAAACACTTCTACTGGTCTTGGGTGTGGAGCGTCTGCAAACCCCCCCTCTCCAGAGGTGGTCTGCAGACCCCTCCCATCGTCCCTGTCTGACATCACAAACGTGTCTGTTCACATACACAGAAAGCGACGCCACATTCCAGACAGATCATATCGCCACGGTGATCAGCGTCGCCTTCAAAGGCATTGGCTTTTACGGACAGCCGATGGTGGCGAATAATGGCCATTTTTCGGTGGCGTTTGCAGGTGTGACTTCAAATCCACACTCACTATGGTTTCTCTTGGCCACAGGAGCAGAATTCTTTCTTTTTATCTCATAATTCTTTCTTTTTAACACATAATTCTGTCTTTTTACCACATAATTCTGACTTTTTACCACATAATTCTGTCTTTTTACCACATAATTCTGACTTTTTACCACATAATTCTGTCTTTTTACCTCATAATTCTGACTTTTTACCACATAATTCTTTCTTTTTATCTCATAATTCTGTCTTTTTACCACATAATTCTTTCTTTTTACCACATAATTCTGTCTTTTTACCACATAATTCTTTCTTTTTATCTCATAATTCTGTCTTTTTACCACATAATTCTGACTTTTTACCACATAATTCTGTCTTTTTACCACATAATTCTGTCTTTTTACCTCATAATTCTGACTTTTTACCACATAATTCTGTCTTTTTACCACATAATTCTGTCTTTTTACCTCATAATTCTGACTTTTTACCACATAATTCTTTCTTTTTACCACATAATTCTGACTTTTTACCACATAATTCTGACTTTTTACCACATAATTCTGACTTTTTACCTCATAATTCTGACTTTTTACCACATAATTCTTTCTTTTTACCACATAATTCTGACTTTTTACCACATAATTCTGACTTTTTACCACACAATTCTGTCTTTTTTACCACATAATTCTGTCTTTTTACCACATAATTCTGTCTTTTTACCACATAATTCTGACTTTTTACCTCATAATTCTGTCTTTTTATGTGCACTTCAATACACGGGAAACGAATTTCTGCTACTGGAAACAAGATCCTTTTGCTAAGTCATGATTATGAGATAATAAAAAAAGTGTAAATTCTGCTGGTGTGGTCAGGGGAAACAGTTCTGTGGGGATCCGTACCTTGGCACAACACCGACTCTGCTGTTGTTTTGCAGAGTGGGGGTGGGGGGCTTTGGGAAGTCCTTGCCCTCAGAGGTCACTTCAGAACGCCTCCCAGTTCCTGCCTTGACAGACAGCCGGGGCTCACATAGACCTTTTCCTTGTTCCATTTCGTGGTCCGGGTGCCCCCCCCCACAGTCCCTCATCGTCCAGCGGACTGGTCGTCTTTATGCCCCACCCCACCAAACCCTCCAGTCACATCACTTTATTATATAGCGAGGCAGCGCTGGGTGATTATTTGAGCAGTGGGATGAATCCTTTTGACTTTATTTAGCTTCCACACAGAACGCTGAGGAGTTTCCTGCCCAACAAAGATTCACCCGATTGTTTTTCACTGGATAAAAAACACTCAATATTTCCTGTCACATTTTCCCACAGCATAAGGTGACTTCATTTTGCCCACAGCAGTCTTGTTTGAATCCTTGTCATAATATCCTGTCCTTTGCCATGAACTGGGGTTCAGCCTGGTCCCTGTTTTCTGTCCATAACTTAATTATTGCACCAATAGCACATGCCAGACTTCCGTTGGATGGTACCTACAGGAAGACGCTGACAGAGGGAAGATAACAGGGAACACACACACCGCCTGTATGTGTATGTATGTGTGTATATATATATATATATATATATATATGTATACACACATATATACACGTACACACAACAATCCGATTCAAATCTCGATTCACAGACCACGATCCGATTTCGGGTGATTCATAAAAATGTGTGAACAAATATAATTTGAATATCAATAATATCATATCCTTTTGTTTATTTCGTGTCACAGAGACAATAGAGCAGGAACTACTGAACATAAATTCACACAACATAAAGTCTTTACAATACAAACTGATAATCTGGTGTTACTAATTTAACAGGTTTGTAAAACTCTGCTCATAAAATACAAAACTTACTTTCCCTCAAGAAAGACTAAATGAAAGATAAAAATATCACAAAGTTTCATTATTCCTGCAAATGTGAGAATACACTGAACATAACACTGAGGTTAGACAGAAAATAGAGTTTTATTCTTTTTGAGGAAAATCAACTGATCAACATAACCTTGTCTAAAAACACTAATGTCACTGAAACTATATCCACTGATTTAATAAAAACTCTTTCTGATGCTGGTGTCTAGTTTACAGAGGGTTAGGGGTCAGAGGTCAGAGTTTACAGAGGATTTTTAAAGACATGACAGCAGGAGACTCACCGGGAATCTAGTACAGATGGACTGACTGAGTCCAGCACGGGTACATTTTACAAACCCGTGCCCGCATACATTAGACCCCGTGATTAAACCTTCTCTAGCCAGGAGCTCATTGTTTAGCTTTATTTTCAGTTTAAACTCCTACCACATCAGAGTTACTCATAGAATTAACATTTTGTACATCACAGTAACATGCTACATGTTGGCACTAAAGTCGTCGTATGCTTTGGAAATATGTGGGCGGATAGAAAACTTCAAAATAAAATAATTCAGCTGTGTGGATCAACCACGGATCCGCGGTTTCGTCAAATATGCTTTTATTTTGTCACTTCCTGTCCGCTATCTGCGTTTCCTTTAACTTTACCTCTATCTGTAAAATAGCAGATAAACCTACAGTTGGAAGTTTTAACGTGTATACATTTTTGAAGATTACTGCTATGTCATTGTTAACCTACTTGGTCACAGATATAAAGAACATAATTACAGATTGATGGTTGGACCTCAGGAAACCCCAATTCCGTTCGTAGCCAGTTTTACCGATTCAGGCTCCGTGGACCGATTCACTGGAATCTCATACGACACCGATAACTGATTCAAATCGGTTTATCTTTACACCCCTAATATATATATATATATATATATATACATATATATATATATATATATATATATATATATATATATATATATATATATATATATATATATATATATATATATATATATATATATATATATATATATATATATGAAGAGTTCATTTGCAAAAACAGATAACTCCATTTTTTTTTTCACAAAGTGGCACTTTTCACTCTACATTTCAGGTAATACTCATTGTTTTAATATATTATTTATTTAATTTAGTGGACCTTACCAAATGAAATAAATATTATATCAAATCAATGAGTATTACCTGGAATGTAGAGTAAAAAAAAGCCATTTTGTGAAAAAAATGAAAAATGGAGTTATCTGTTTTTGCAAATTAACTCTTCATATATATATATATATGTATATATGTATATATATGTATATACAGAAGCAGATTTCCATATATGAGAAGTGAATCAGCTGGCTTAAAATAGGATCATTGATTTTCCTCTTGTGATTTGAGAGCAGCTGTGAGAATGTTATCGCTGGCAGTAAATGAAGACTCACGCACAGCAAAAGTCGGTCTTATCTATGTATTTTTTTCTCATTTCTGGTCAACATATCTCATGGCACTTAAAATCCGACAGAATCACCTAAAGGGTAATCTTTCAGTCAAATAGAAGAAGTAATGTTTAGACCATAGATCAGACAGATAGATGAATAAATGTGTGATTGAACGTAACCTGGAAGTGGAAACGGGAGCTTTGAGCTGCAGCTTCAGGTCATATGACTGTCATTAGATGGAGCCAGTGATGGTCATGGTGTGAGTCTGCTCTAATGCCATGTGGCCTCAAAGGCAGAAGCAGAAAGGTTAGAAATGCAGTTGAATATCAGCCACACACTCGTGCTTTAACCACTCAAACGCTTGATGTTTATCTGCTCAGAGGTGGTTCAGTGTGTTTGACCAACGCCCTGCTTTACGTTGTTCACACCCACAGCTGCCAGCGCCTTTTCTGAGCCCCCCCACCTCAAAGGAAAAAAACCCAATAAACCTGAAGGTGTTTTGCTCCAAGACAATAGTTGGTCGGAGGTGGAGGAGATTACTGTTCCTGTTGTTTTTAGACACAAGGATTAGATGGAATAAGCCCTGAGAGTCATTTTACATGTCAGACTTTAACCTGTAAAAAGCCAAACACACTCTGGAACCATGAATATTTACTGATCTAACCCTTAAATACCTGTTCATCCACTAATACGATCAATACGTACAAACAACTGATGTGTAATTGATTAACATAAAACAGTCACATGTCTGGAAGAATGTGTTTTCAGGTCAGGATGAAAAATATTATTTGCTAACATTATCAGTATGAAAAAAAGGGAAAAGAAGAAGAAGGAAGGGAGGAAAAAAGAAAACAATAAACAGCAAAAAAAACTATTTGTTACCTACTTTCCTATCTGCTCATTTGTTTTTAGTTGTTTGTTTTTTTTGTTTTGTTTTGTTTTTTGTTTTTTGTATATATATCTATGTTTAGTGCTTCAGTTATTGATTATTGGTATTGTTATTATTGTTGTTGTTATTATTTATCATCATTTTTGTACTATGCACTATATTGCTACAAGATGAATTTAGGTTATTGGGGAAGTGAAGAAGGGGTAGAATTAAATAAGCTTATGCTTCATCCTACTCCCTTTCAGACATGTCATTGTTATTATTATTATTATTATTGCTGTATTGATTATTGTTGCACTTTGCACATGTTTGAAATAAATCATTCAAATCAAATCAATTATTTTATTACCTCTTCAACCTGTGAACTATAGTATAGTCTGAAATACTATAGAACAGTAGAGCATTTTATAGGATAGTATGACATAGCACAGTATAGCATAGTGTACTATAGCATATTATAGTACTGTATACCATTGTATAATAAAGCACAGTATTGCATAGTATTGTATAGCATATTACAGTATAAGAGTATAGTAAATAGTCTATATATGCTGATGGAATAGTGTGGAATGATTGTAGAGCATGTTTTAGAGTTTAGTTTCTCCTCAGTAGTTTATTTTATTTGTTTTTATTTGACCAGGTGTTACGAATTAAACTAAATTTGTAGTTAAATTTGGTCTAACACATTTTTACCCTGAGTTTGTTCTTGAATCTGGTCCCTGTGGACGATAATGACGTAAATGTTGCTTCTACGTACTTGTACTTGTGGTGAGTTCTGTCATGGCCTCTGGTAAAAGTCCTAATAATAGAAAAAAAATATTGTAAATACAAGTCTGAGTGTTTTTATTAAAGACACTACCTTTAAGGAAAAAAAAACAGATGATTCTAATGTTAGAAAAGACAGAAAGGGAGAGTTTGTGATGTTTGTGGTTTGTGTGTTTTTCTGCTGCTCCTACACTCGTCATCATCAGTTATGTAGAAGTCATATGAGTCCTGATCTGACTGTTCACACTGAAGCCACGCTGCAGGAAAGTGGGTCAGATGTGGAAGTGGCACAGATTCTGTGTTAGATATGAGTTAGAATGGATTTATCTGTGCTGTTCACAACTGACAACAAAATAAAAGCATCTGAGTGGAAGAAGAGAGAGTCGTCTTTAGTGTCAAACAGTTGTTACTGAAGTTTGATGAGCAGCCGAAGTTTGTCTTCAAGTCTGGGATCCTGTAGTTTGTCCACGGGATCTGACTGTTTAAACCAACAAACGTCCCCCAGAACTCTGCTCAGCCTGGTGATAGAACTGCTGGGGAAGCCCACACCAGTGACCCCCCCCCCCCCCCCCCCCCCCCATCAGTGACCCCCTGGGGTTGTAGTTAATTGTTCTTTCAGAGCTGGAGGTACCGAGGGTTCTGATTGGACAGAACGGCCGCTTAAGATCTGGATGTCTACTAGGAATCTACGATGGCGTCCACTTCCTGTTTTGCTTTAGTTTAACATGTTAGAGCAGATACTACATGTGATGTTGGACTTTATTTTTTGTCAGAATTACAAAGCAGCAGCTCGACCCAACCAACCATAGGAATCAGTGATGCACAGACGGTCACCAGCACGTAATCATGAACCTTGTGATTAATCAGATTAAAAGTATTAATCATTTGACAGCACTAATAACATGTCTGTATTGTATGGGCGGTTCTGAAGGTTAATGGTTCAGTACAAAGTACTGACCAATCATTCTGGGATGTCTAACATGATTCTTAGAAGTTTATCAGAAAAGCTGCTTATCTTAAATGTTCTGTGAACAACAACTGGCCTCATGACGGCAGTTGTGGTAAAATATCTTTTTCCAGTGACGATAAAGTTAATGTGAAAGGGTGATAAATAAACCGTGACGGAAATGATGATGATTAGGAGAGAAAGATCAGTGATAAAACACTTCTAAACTGGAATTGAATATGGTTTAACATGTTAAAAAAATAAACGGATCAGTGGTAAATACTATATAATGGTTTACTAGTGATGCACCGATCAGCATTTTTTGGCCCGATCACCAAAAAATTGCTGATTGCCAATCGTAAAAGGAATTTTAAATGTCCATATCTTTCATTTAGGTATGGATAGTTACAGCCCTAGATGAAACTGTGAAGGGCTGCAACTATCAAATATTTTTGTAATCGAATAATCGGATGGATTCTATGTTTTAAAGCCCTATAACTTCTGATGCTTCATTGGTGAGTGTTCTCTATGTATGAGTTATTCTAAATATTCACAATGGAACAAATTAAAGCAGTGAGTGAAACTGAAAATTAGTTTGTTTTATTATAGTTTACTCTTTTGTTGTGATTTTCCTCCACAGCAGAACATTTACCTGAAATAATGTCTGATCAGTTAAAGGGTTAAAGTAGATCAATCAATAAACGTAGACGATAGAAGACTGAAGTGTGTGTGTGTGTGTGTGTGCGTGTGTGTGTGTGTGTGAAGCAGATGTAGTCTAATAATTACACTACCTTGGTATATTTGATAAAAATAATTACAACACGTGAGGCTACATGCTAACAGATGCTAATACTCACCAGTGTGTTCAATTCAGGTGTTGTAGCAAATACTGCAGGCTAATGCTAATCCTATTGTTTTTATGTTTTTATATAAATAAATAAAAAAAGTTAAAAGTTGATAAGAAAAATTAAATTATATCCATTATGTGTCATTGTACAACATTTATTAACAATATTTACACCAGCCGCTAACAAAAATACACACAAATACACTTTATTTATCTTTAATAGCAGTGGTTAGCACTCATGCCTGACAACGAGAAGGACCCTGGTTCTAGTCCCACACCAGACCTTTCTGTGTGTCCGTGTGGGTTTTCTCCAGATTCTCCAGTTTCTTCCCATCATCCAAACACATGCACTGATAGGTTAACTGGTTAACCGGTTAACTGGTTAATCTAAATCACCCATAGGTGTGAATGTGACAGTGATTGTTTGTCTATATATGTTCAGTCCTGAGATGAACTGCAGACTCGTACAGGGTGACCTCTGACCCCGCCTTCAACCATTGTAGCTGGATTAGGCCCCCAGTGACCCCTGTGACCCTAGTGAGGATAAAGCGGGTTCAGATGACGAGTGAGTAAATAAATAAATAAATGTGACAGAATCCACACAGTGAGATAGATTTGTCAAACTACAGCTTTTAAAGTTTACATTTACAGTTTATTAAACAGATATTTAAATCTACGTCTATACCTGTCTTTCAATAATTTTCTTTCTATAGTATATTTAATATGTTTTAAATCTGTACTTATTTATTGACTTTATTCTTCTCTAGATATTTTAGATATGTAAAATGTAAAAATAAAAATTTGTTAAATTGGTTTTTACCTGCATGTTTACACTGTATAATACAAATTGTACATGTGTGTAGTGACAATAAAGGCATTCTATTGTATTGTATTCTATTTTATTCTAGTCTATATCCAGAGCTGAATTCAAACATTACATTGTTTACATTCAAGTTAACATGATTAGTAAGGTCTATTCAAATTAAATATAAAATACACAAATGAGAAATGCAGAGAAAAAATAAAAATAAAACATCCTAAATTTCACCTAAAACACTTTTTAAATTAACCTGAAAAATTAAAAACATATTCAAAAACTTCTAAAATACAGGAAGAAAAAGCGCAAAAAATTTTAAATAAAATATCCAATACATATTTAAAACCATTGAATGATTTTTGTTTCCTCTTTCTTAAACAAAAGTCAGTTTCTTCTTCTGCAGAAATCCTTACTTCTCATTTCTTCAGTTTGTGTTAAAAGTGAATTTTCCATGAATCTGTGTGAACTTCAACTTTGACAGGAAGTGAAAGCTTCATATAAACCGACCTTTGACCTGGATGACATTAGTTCTTTCCTTTAACAGCACCACATCCACTCTGAGAAATGAACATGTTTCCATTAGTGTCGGGGTACTAACAGATACTAACTGTACTTTTTTTTTTAAAAAAAACTACATGTTTTTATTTTGTTTATCTGACAAAGATAAACAAAAACACCTGGAATTAAATATTAATAAACTATTTCAAAACAAAAATGATTGCATTAACCAGTGGATTTCCTTTTTTCTGGAAACGAAAAATGAAATTATTAAGATAAGCTGACATTTAGTTTATTGATTTTATAGACGTTTGTAAAAGATCAGGTTAAAATTTGTTTATTTTAAATATCAAACACTGAAGAATAAAAAGTAGTTTATTCATCCCCACACGGACATTATTGTCCAGCAGCTCACAGAAAA
>CM035795.1:4452674-4512674 GCA_020466265.1 Siphamia tubifer
TTTTTTAACTAGTTCTGAAACTGAAAATGGAATAGGTAGAAGCCTAGATTTATTTAATCTATCCTATACAACCCATAGAATCAGCAGCATATCAGTGATATAAGAAAAGGAACATAAGAGAAAAAAGAAAAACAAAACAATATTTTACTCTAAATTATTCATCCTCGGCGTATCAAAAATTAATCATTTTACATTTTAGTCTTTAATGAACTTACCTTTCAATGTTTTTTTTAAAACTTGAACAGTTTGAACTCATCACACACTCCCATAATATAACTCCCAAATATGAAACACATCTCTATTTAACATTAGTTCTCAAAGTTTACATTAGCTACACACACACACACACACACCTGTAGCAATAGTTAAATGTCATTGTTCCTGAAGCTGAATTTTGATCAGACTCAACAATGTTCTGTTGTTTCTGTCGTGTCGCTGTTGAACCAAGCGTGTGCAAATACAACAAACCACTGACCTGACTTCACTCTTGTTACGTCACTTTAGTCTAACATGGTGTCAACTGGCCTGGAACAAGACAAGAACAACATAAGAACAGGGAAATAATGTCACAATGGCAAATCTTTGCATTTTTTATTGTGGAAAAAAAGGATAATTATACACTTTTACACACCTCTACAGAGCAGCTTTCCTAGTAAATTAAAATGAATAAACTAGAGCTGTCAAATGATTACATTTTCAATTGGATTAATCAGTTCCTTTGGATTAATTTTGATTAAACATGATTAAGTGAAACTTCACGTTGGTCGACTGCTTTGTTTTGTCCTGGGGGAATATTTTTACGTAAATTTCCAGGGGTTGACATACTATAACACCCAAAGACACATTTGAACCTGGTTTCCACTGAAACTAAAATACTGGGAGTCACTCATCATCTTTAAAAATCTCAGCCAATGTGTCCCAAACCTACTATTTTGTTTAGATGTTTCCAGAGTTTCCACTCTCCCAACTTTAACTTCTCTCTTGCTCCCTCCATATTGTACGACACTTTCACACAAATTCAGTTAATAAACTGTATGTATTAATAATACAACATTGTACCTAATATTAAAATTACAATGATTTACCAGGTTATTTTAATGTTTATCTCAAATGACAAACGACCCGACCGACCGCAACCCCAGTATTATTCAAATATTCTTCAATGACCTGTAAGTGCGGATGACCACAGACACCCACTCACTTCAGGTCAGCCTGCATATCACTGTATATACAAAACAGATTGATGAATCCACAAAAAAAAGATGAAAAATCGAAAACCTATTCAAAAACTTCTAAAATAAAGAAGACAAACACCCCCAAAAAATAAAGTATGTGAAACATATGTTAAACCATGAATATATATGCAATTATGATGGTCAACACCTTCAACTGTTCCATTGAAATGTGTTGAAATTGTAATCAGATTAATTATAGTGATGAATTAAGCTGAGTTAATTGTGACAGAACTAATGTGAACCTCTGCTATATCTGCATTTGAACAAATACCTGTTCGGTTATTGGACGACCCACTCTACCAACTGAGCCACGCCCGCCCCTAACAGGTATTCAGAGAAGGTCTAATCTCGCTCCCATTTTGTGCCAATCTCCAGTTTCTATGACAACCTGTTCTTGAATTAAAGCCAATAATGTGATTTAGACCTTTCTGCTAAATGTAAACTTGACCTTTGACCATTTCATTACATGTATATATGTGTCAGTGTGTGTAATATTATGTATTGATGTAGTTATAGCGTGATATGTCTGACACAGTGTTACAGAAGTTAATTTTGGGATATGTCACCTTTGACCTCCAGAGATCTCAAAAACTATTAGTTGTAGGTGATAACACCAATTATGAGAATTGTATCTGTATCCGTATTCCATATCATTTGGTACCAATCTGAAAGTTCTGTGACCCTATAAATAATGTGATTGTGACCTTGACCTTTGACCTTTACTCAAATGGATCATTGCATCTGATGCACATTAGCTATATGTATATGTCCATGTAATTTCATGGTGATATCAAGTATTTATTGAGTTATAACAAATGTCTCTGTGGACACACACACACACACACACACACACACACACACACACACACACACACACACAGATTACAATAATCTCTCCCAACCAATGTTGGGTGAGATTAACAAACTAATTTTTGCTAACTATGTTTTCACAGCAGTATTTACACTTCTACTGCAGTGCAGAGTATCGGTACTTTGGCCACCTCTGGTCCATGACCCTTATATTTGAACCCCTGCTCTAACATGTGTCTAAATACAACATCTTTTCACGTGTGTGAAATATTAGCTTTTGTCTGAATTTACTTATTTCCCACAGTGCCCTTGTTTTGCCGTCTGTCAAAAATAGAGCAGAAACACGTCTACTTTTCACCGTCCAGGAAACAAAAGGAATTGAGCAGAAAAACCAGTTTGACTCCAGTTTGTCGACACAAAGTTGTTTAATGGAGTTTTGTTAGAGAGTGTTTCCCTAACCATGGGTTGGTTTCATGTCACGTCACATTGCGATTTAGTCAGCGCACGATTTTCAGATGGAGGGCAGGAAGTGAAGTTTTCCATTGGGAAAATGTCGGTTTTGTTTAGTTTACAGATGCGACGATCGTTCTAACTCAGAGAAGGAAAAAACGATATTTATATTTATAACCCCGAAGAAGTCGTAGATGTAATGGTTTAGCGTCCACCGCCGCCGCATAAGGTCTTTCGTATTAATGTGACAACTTTTGAACAACTGGAAGGATTTGTCCCAAATTTTGTGTGCTAATGCTCTAGGATACGTATATGAACTGATTCGATTTTGAGGTCCAAACTTTCAAGATGGCTGAATTTTGTCTGACCCATAACTTTTGACCACCAAATTCATGTGTTCATGCTGTCGGTCAGGCACATGAACTCATTCTTTTATATATTGTATCTAGCATGTAAGTTTATGAATGGGTGAATGGGTGGACGGGAGTGGTGGAAGTGATGGGTGACTGGAAGCATCGCGTTTCGGGGATATACCTTTAGTAGTTAGAGACGACTGCGGAGACGACCTAATGTCTTCTCAGTTTTTTCTTTGCCTATAAATGATGACAACTTCACATTTTTTGTCATTATTTTCCTGCAAAAAATATTAAATTTTGAAAATATTTACATTTACAAACTATCCTGTAACAATAAAATGTGAAGAAACTGAAATATCTAAAGAAAATTAGACACAATTTGAAGCATTTTTTTGCTTCTGTTACTAAGAGTTTAGTGTCTTTGTAGAACTGATCCATAATCAAACATATGGACTAATGATAAACTGAGGCACAGTATTGGTAAAATTGACCAGATTTTTCTTATAAAATTTTACTTTTTTTTTTTTTCATTTGGACAATTTCTAAAAGTATTTTCATAATTTTAATGGTATTTTTTTCCCACAAAAACAATGACATAAATTTGTAGTTGTCATTATTTATAGGTTATTAAGTTTTAATCTTACTGGTCCGACCCATTGGAGATCAAATCAGACTGAATGTGGAGTTTGAGGTGACATGACATGAGTTTGAGACTTTTAGATGATACCGTATTTTCACGACCGTAAGGCGCACTTAGATTTTCTTCAAAATGTGCGGCACGCCCTATGTGTTGTTGTAAGGCGGACGTAGTAGAGGACGCAGCTGAGTTTCCGCGGACATAAGGCCAGGTGGCCCGAGTTGGAGTAAAGACTCGAGCAGTGGATCAACGCACACACCGAACGAGTGGGAGAAGCGTTTCGACGGTCACCATTCGACTAAAAGCAATAACGCTAGCAGAAGAAATTAACATTGAACATTTCCAAGGAGGTCCGTCTTGGTGCTTTCGTTTCATGAAATGGTGCCATTTTTCAACCCGGACAAAGACTACGGTAGCTCAGCAACTTCCAGCGGATTATAAAAAAAGCTGGCCATCTTCCGGTCCTACTGCAGCAAACAGATTTCCGACAAACACATCCAGCCCAGCCACATCACAAACATGGACGAGGTGCCGCTCACTTTTGACATCCCGGTGAGTCAAAAACGCAAACTAGTATGTTTGTTTCAGCGCCCTATGATCAGGTGCGCCGTATGTATGTGTTAAATATAGTAATGGCACAAATAACTGAGACTGCGCCTTTTCATACGGTGCGCCATATGGTCGTGAAAATACGGTAATTCAAGAAAAGTGAAGAGGATAAACACCCACTTCCAGCAGGTTGAACTTTTTCTCAGTACTCTAATCTGGTCTTTTAGCTGCATGTGAGTTTTTAAGAGTTGAAACCAATGTTGATTATTAGATATTGATAAGATTAGATTAAACTTTATTGTCATTGCACATGTACAAATCCAGGACAACCAAATACAGTTAACATCCAAACACAAGTGCACAACAGTATGTGAATGTACAACACACATACACACACAGTAGGATTTTCATAAGTGATTAAAAATGCTAAATTATTATTATATCTGTCATGCATACAAAGACACACACAGATAAGATTTTTAAAAATAAAAGCGTTAATGAAAATGCCAAATTCTAAGTAGAATTAACTGATTAAAACATATTCATTCTCCATTTCTCATACAGAGTCACACAAACGCAGACTCAAATACAGTTGGATTTTAAAATAAAAGCCTTGCTAAAAATTCCAAAATGTATAAAATTGCTTTTTTTGTAAACCTAGCAGTGGATGGTCATGATGGGTAACAGGTGGTGATGTGGGAGGCAGAACACGAGTGGAGTGCAAGCTCTTTTTCTCATAGCATGTTTTATCTCATATTTATAACTTTTATGTCATAATTTTAGCTCTTTTTTTTCCTCATATTTATGAATTTCTTATCTGATATTTTGGGTTTTCAACATTTCTGCACTTGCAGACATTAGTGCAAAGACTCTGCTTCAATCTTATTAAACCATCCTGAGAGAAAAGACTGACTGTTTCAAAGCCTGTTTATATATTAGTAGTGCAGAGCCCATAGAAAATGTGAGATTGTTTGCTACTAATGTGTTGTGGAAGTGGGTGATAGGAGTTGAATGGAGTAGAAAGAAAGACTATATAATTGGTTGGGGGCAACACCCCCCCCCCCATCTTCCACACACACACACACACACACACACACACACACACACACACACACACACACACACACACACACACACACACACATAATCATCATCATATTTTATTATTATTATTATTAACCTATTATTATTAACCTATTATTATTATTATTATTATTATTATTATTATTATTATTATTATTATTATTATTATTATTAACCTATTATGATTATTATTATTATTAACCTATTATTATTATGATTATTATTATTATTATTAACCTATTATGATTATTATTATTATTATTATTATTATTATTATTATTATTATTATTATTATTATTATTATTATTATTATTATTATTATTATTATTATTATTAACCTATTATGATTATTATTATTAACCTATTATTATTATGATTATTATTATTATTATTAACCTATTATGATTATTATTATTATTATTATTATTATTATTATTATTATTATTATTATTATTATTATTATTATTATTAACCTATTATGATTATTAAGCTAGCACCACATCTCATGTCACCAGTTGATGAATTCACATCATGGTCCAGTATCTGCACAGTAGCTGCTGTGTCTTGGGTCTGTCATTTACAACTCTGCTATTAGCCGAGTGCTAGGCTAGTGTTATTAGCACAGTGCTAGGCTACTTATCTCTTGACAGAGGCTTTAGTAAACACTGTATCACCAAGTGCTTCATTAAATCAGTCGTATTCCAGCCTTTACATGTAAATCTATTTAACACCTGTAACATATGGAAGCATCTGGAACTTCCTGTGAACCGTAACTGTGAAGGTTCCTTTGCCTTTGACATGTTGTTGTCTGCACCGCTGCTGCGTGTGCACACTTCCGTTTAACAGTGGAGAGAGAGTGTAATTAAACAACAGCTGCATGTGTGTGGTACTGAAATTCACCTTAGATTTCGTTCTGGTTACGACTGTTAATATTTGCTCTGGTTCCATACCTATACTGACTTTAAGTACCTATACTGACGTTAAGTACCTATACTGACTTTAAGTACCTATACTGACGTTAAGTACCTATACTGACGTTAAGTACCTATACTGACGTTAAGTACCCAACTCTTTCGCTCACTTTGTGTGTGTAAGTGAGAATGACAGAATCACATTGGGGGGGAAAAAGCTGCTTCATTCTGTGGTGCTGGAGCTTGTGAAAGTCCATAACAGCAGTTAGTTGTCATTAGTTAATGCACTGTGGTGCAGCTGGAGCCAAATCAGGGGGCGGGACTTTAACAATAGCAAAGTTAGAAAGAATAATGAAATGAGTTTAATATCTTTGTTGTTGTTTGTCATAATGGTGTGAAACTTTGCACTGTAATCCACCATAGTACTGGAAAGTCACCCTCCAAATGTTGGATCATTTGGTGGAGTTGTGTTCCACAGACAAACAGGACAGACTACAGACACACATTTGTTGAATTATAGATAGATGGCCTTTTTTGGAAGGAAACAATGACTTTATATCATAATTATGACTTTTACCTCATGATCGTGGCTTTTTAATCTCATACATATGGATTTCTTATGTTATTTATGTCTTTTATTTATTATGTTTATTATGTCTTTTTAATCTTCTCATATTTTGAATTTTTATCTCACAATTTTGACTCTTTTTTTCTCATATTTATGCATGTCTTATCTGAAATGTATGACTTTTTATTTAATAATTTTCACTTTCTCATACATATGCATTTTGTATGTCATATTTTGACTTTAATCTCATAATTTTGACTCTTTTTCTTATATTTATGCATGTCTTATCTCGTTTTTAAATTTTCTTATCTCATAATTTAGACTTTTTCTCATAGTTATGCATGTCTTATCTGATTTTTATGACATTTTACTCCTAATGTTGACTCTTTTTTCATGTTTTAACTTTTTGTTTTATAACTTTGTCTTTTTGTCATATTTTGACTTTTTGTCTCATAATTTTGACTTTTCCTCCTGCATGTTTTATCTGATATTTCTGACTTTCACCACCTCTAGTGCACAGACTCTGCTTCAATCCCATTAAACCATCCTGAGAGGAAACACTGTTTCAAAGCCTATTTAAATATGATGGGCTTTTGTGGAAGGAGAGCAGGCAGTTTAATTGACATGTGGAAGTGTGCCCAGTGAGCAGAGGTCAGTTCGACCCGGCTGCTTCTTCCGAGCATCCTTCAGCTGTGGCTGCGTATGAACCCGGGACGGCACCAGTGCTTTAGTAAAGCCTGGTTCCAGGCTAAAAATAGATCCATTATTTTCCACAGGAAAAGCAGACGTTGGCTGATAGAAGAGCAGCTGAATGAAAGCACTGAATCATGTTTCCTTGTGTCACACTTTACATTCTAGATGAAAATTCTGCGTGAAATATGCAGAGAAATTGTCCTGTGGGAATTCACTGCATCACAACTGGGACTGAACATTTAATTTTCCTTCAAACCCAGGTTATTAGTGCTAACCACAACTAACAGCACCACCATTAATGTGCTTAATTTCCTCTGCAATCTCCTTCAGGAATTTCTCCTTTACTTCAGCTTGGCTCACTCGACTAGTGTTATATCTGGTTGTTTTTTTTTCTTACATGTATTACTGTGTTTTCATTGTATATGAAAGTTCATTAGGGAGATGAGTGGTTAGTCCAGCAAGCATCCGAGGATTCCATAGCGCAGGTGAGGCGTACATCTACGGCGTCTGCTTGTCTTACAATAATGAAGTCGATGAGGTGCGAGTGGTCAGATCATGGATGTCTCTATGATGTCTTCAGATGGTCTTTCTGTCTGAACAGGGTTTTTGTGACAGTCAGATTGTGCTCAGCACATTTTGTTAGAAGCCTCTCCCTGTTACCGTTTGCTTTTCCAGTCCCATCCTTGCCAATAACTTTTCCATACAAGGCGTTCTTTTCCAAAGCGGGCGTTGAATTCTCCCAGGAGTACGATTAAGAACGTCCAGGTCTGTGTCGTGCTGGTCAGTAAGGAGGGTCGGAGCATATGCAGAGATGAGTCGCTTTCCTTATGTCACTTAGATCTCGGTTTTGATGGCACCATATGTCCAGTGGGTAGACCTTTCCGGAAGAAGGTATACCCTCCTCCATCTTCTGTGAGTTGTCGTTCATCCGGGAGTTGCGTTTCTTGAAGTGCTGCTATGTCAATGTCAAGTCTTCGGAGTTTGTGAGCTATAAAGGCTGCGCGTCTCTCCGGTCTATCAGATTTGGCGTTATCCATCATCCTTCCATTCCAAGGTGCAATTTTCATTGATGTTTTCCTACTGCTTATTAGGTGAGCCAACTGGACGTGGCCTTCCAGCCAGGTTGGATTGGAGTCAGACGATCTTTTGGAGACACCTTTTCTAGCCCTTTCCTTAATAGAGATAAGCAGAGTGGAGCCTACATAGGCCTGCTTAGTCATGGAACAACTTTACTGTCTCCGGTTGAACGACTGATAAAACCTCCACTGCGTACGTGCTGGTTTGTGACTAGGAACTTCCAGGCTTCACTTCCCTGTTCCCGACACCAACCCCCAGTCGCCGCAGGCTTTTCTTAGTAATTGTAATAGTAATAGTAATGCAAGCAGAAGCTGTGCGTGGTGATGAGCAAAGTTGCACAAACAGAGCTTCGTAGTCTTCACTAGGTGTGTCTTAGGGAACCTTGACAACTGGAGGCACACCTAATTGTAGTGAACTGCTGTTGATCCTGTAAGACTCATCTGCCTTTCCAATTTCTCGACATGTGTCCACGTCCTGCTGCGTTTGACTCAGGGTTGCCTCCTTTAACCTTTATGTCAAGACATTGCCCACAAGGCAGTGGATTGTATTTGTGTTTAGTAGATGGATATAAGAACCCAAAATTTGGGTGCATGTATCCTTATAGACAGGTCTTAAATGTATCCTATCAGGAGGTCTACCCGCCCCCTCACTGTCCTGTAAGGGCAGTGGGTTTACCTGTGTAGTCGCCGGTGGTTGGACCATGGAACAGGTAGTACTGGATTACTTGTTACCATTAGCAGGCCTCGAAACAAGCCTGACCTGACTGGAACTGGTGCAAATATACATATAACGATGACCAATATTGCAAAAGGTCAAAGGTCAAAAACACATTATTGGCTCTAATTCAACAACAGGTTGTCATAGAAACTTGAGATTGACACAAAACAGGGGCGAGATTAGGCATTATCTGAATACATGTTAAAATAAGTTTATGTTTTAATGCATAGACAGATGGATATTTTCATTTAATGTTTTAGAATATATTTAGTGGTTTAGTTTATATGACAATGTTTGAGGTTAAACTTGTGGGCACATACACACATTGATAAAATCAGCTTCATTGGTGGACAGCGTGTGCAGACAATGGGTTGTTTCCTCTGTTTACAAGCATAGCGCCGTTAGCTTCAGAACGTTCCACCTTTTAGCGTTGTGCTGGTTCTTAGATGCAGCGTGTGGAGACAGGAAGTGGAGCAGACAAACGTTTACAGCTATGACAAGGTAGGAACACAACTGACTAAAAATACATCTGATCAACACACTAAACTGTCAGAAGAAGTACCACACTGAAAAAAACTTTCCATCTGACCACGACTCTTTGTCTCATTTATCATCTAACAATTATAAACGATTTAAAACACTCATGTTATTTCTGTCTGCACTCTGCATTTGATCTAAAGAATTATTTTAATTCTATTCTATATTCTTTACTCACTTTATTTTGTATTCTACTGTTCATCTGTATTTACACTTAACGCTGCCATTGCACCTCACTGTTTGTTTTTATGTTACTGTTACAAAAATACTTTTTAAAAAATTATTCAATTTTTGCTTTCAAAAAAAAAAAAAAAATTATATTTTAACTATTTCAGGGGACGCTAGAGCCACATTTCTTTACCAATATTCATGAAACTATATGAACTGAACAGGAGTGCGTGTGTGTGTTTGTGGTGCGGGTTGTCCCTGGCAACTGGATCCATGGCGATCTCAGGTGGAGTCCTTGGACCTCAGGGGCGTAGGTGGACTGGGCCTCAGGGGCGTAGGTGGACTGGGCCTCAGGGGCGTAGGTGGACTGGGCCTCAGGGGCGTAGGTGGACTGGGCCTCAGGGGCGTAGGTGGACTGGGCCTCAGGGGCGTAGGTGGACTGGGCCTCAGGGGCGTAGGTGGACAGTACAGTGAACAGCTGGAAAGTTTCAAACCTAGTCCTGTTAGTTTTTTTACGCAGTTAATATTAACACATTTTTACTGAAAAGATTTAATCCCCATGTTTTCAAACAGAGGTGGTTGTTTTACATATTTGATTAAAAAAAATTCTGTATTTGAAATAGTTTTTGTGTCAGTTTTGTATTTTTCATTGTTTATTTTCTGTTCTTTTACTTTTTGGTGAATTTTAGTGACATGTTTTGTTTTGTACTGTGTGTAGGCTACCGCTATCACACCGTAAACAAATACATGTGTGGGGGCGGACCCGAAAAACTTGGTCTGCCTCTCGCTTTGCCCCCCCCGGAAGCCTCCACTGAGCTGGCCAATCAGAGAACAGCGATATTGGCCAGAAGCCAAAACAGAGCATTTCAGGCAGAGGCAAAAATCAGCTGAAATCTGGACCTTTGTGAATACTGGTATGAAACATGCAAAGCTCCTCTGTAGGTGTTGAAAACTCATATGAGAGTTAAAACTGAGCATAATAGGTCTGCTTTATCTTATGACAAAAACATTCAGTCCAGATATTTACATCTTTCTTGAGTCCATTTATAGCCTAGCCACACTAGCTCCTCCTAGCATCAGTAAATCTAATGTTCGATCGTAGTAGTCTAGTTTCGCTCAATGTAACTTTTGGCTAGATTTCCCTGAAACTGGTCGACCAATCACAGTGAAGTATAGAGTCAGAGGGCGGGCATAAAACAACTGTAAACAACCATAGAAGAACAACAACAGGTGTAGATTTCCTTTTATCACAGATGAGTGAAGAATGTGACAAAACGTCAACAATCTTTAAATTCTTTTTACAGAAGCGACAACAGTCGTTCAGCTCCATAATCCACCATTTTGTTTAGTCATTCCTAACTTTCTCCGGACTCCTCCGTTAACTTTCAGGCGCTCTAACTACGTCATCCTAAAGATTACACTGATTGGTTGTAGTACCGTCCTATTACATACAGAGGATTTGAAAGACAACCTTTTAGCCCCGCCTCCTCTGACTATGAAGCACCATGGAATGAATAGGGATAGAGATGCTAGGCTAGTCTGTTTGCTCATGCAAAATTAAACTAATTTGATGGAGATTAAAAATGAATATTTAATCATGATTAATCAATTAATCCAAAGAAACATTGTGATTAATCTGATTAAAAGTGTTAATCATTTGACAGGTCTGTCTTTTCCACATGTATTTGCATCAGGTTGTGAATGTGTTATTGTTTTAAAAACTACAGTTGAACCATGTTTTGCTAATTCAACTTGAAGCTGGTAGAGTTCAGAGTTTCTGCAGCTTCAGCTTCAGCTGCTTTTATCTTAAAGACGTTATCAACTGTTAAACAGCTGAGTGGAATGTGTGCTAACGCTCTTTTGGTTTTAGTGGTGTGTGTCACTACCTTCAAAACATTAATATTGTGTCAGTATAAAATACTGATATTTATAGAAATGTAAGGAGTATAAAGTACATATATTTATATAAATGTAAAGAGTATAAAGTACATATATTTATATAAATGTAAAGAGTATAAAGTACATATATTTATATAAATGTAAAGAGTATAAAGTACATATATTTATATAAATGTAAAGAGTATAAAGTACATATATTTATATAAATGTAAAGAGTATAAAGTACATATATTTATATAAATGTAAAGAGTATAAAGTACATATATTTATATAAATGTAAAGAGTATAAAGTACATATATTTATATAAATGTAAAGAGTATAAAGTACAGATATTTATATAAATGTAAAGAGTATAAAGTACATATATTTATATAAATGTAAAGAGTATAAAGTACATATATTTATATAAATGTAAAGAGTATAAAGTACATATATTTATATAAATGTAAAGAGTATAAAGTACATATATTTATGAACAAATGTAGGGAGTAAAAGTGTAACTTTTCCAGAAAAATAAATACTCCGGTAAAGTACAGATACCTAAAACAATGTCCTTAAGTACAGTAAATGTGTACTTTTACTCAGTTCCTTCCAGCTGTGTATCAGATGCAGATGCTTTAATTCAGGAGTGTCCAATCCTGGTCCTGGAGGGCCAGTGTCCTGCATGTTTTAGATGTTTCCCTCTTTAAACACACCTGACGGTCATTATTATCAGTTGTTCTGCAGAACTTGATGACAGGCTGATCATTTGAATCAGGTGTGTTAGATGAGGGGTACATCTAAAACCTGCAGGGTCGCAGCCCTCACGGACCAGGGTTGAGCAGCCCTGCTTTAATGTGTCCTGAAAGTGAATGGTGTAAAAGTTTGGTTGTAAACTGTTGTGTTACCGCTGGGTAGTTGTTTTGCTCTTTACATCATCTTCCTTCGTCTGCCAAAGTTATTCTAGAACAAAAAACTAAAACGCAAATGAAGAAAAATGAGGTGTGGCGCCATGCTTGTTCCAAATCTCTATTTAGTTTCTTCCAACTGTGTTTTTGTGTGGATGTGGTGCTGATATGAAGCCATATGAGCGTTAGTGTCTGAGAAAACCAGAAAACACAAGAGTAGATGTGGACAGGAGTAAAGTACAAGTCCTGACGCAACAGCTCCGCTTAAATAGAAGTAAAAAATAAAATAAAACAACTTTTGAATTGTAATATAGTAAAAAAAAAAGTTATTTAAGCAGGAAAAATCATAAAAGCTTCAAAAGTATCTACAAATAAATCCTTTAAAAGTGAGTTAGTGTGTAGAAAATGTGTTTGATCAGGTCACTGTTACTCAGTTTAGTATATGGACAGAACATTTAGGAAAAATAAAGAAGTCATTATTATGAACTTAAAAGCCATAAATGTGCTTAGAAAAGTAAAAATTATGAGTCTGCTAACGTTGCACAGTCACATGCTACTGTGTGCTGTTGCTAGGTGTCTGCTAACATTTTCCTGACAGTGTCTGCACGGGAGCCATGGACGACAGGATCTGCAGTTTCTCGCCTGTGCCGACCTGTGACCCCGGACCACTGCCCCTGCCTGTCTGGACCAGCCCTTCTTCCTGCATTTATACATGGACGTTCATCTATAGCCTGTCCGTCCATGGGAGTGGATCTCTCCTTCAATGTGGTTCTCCTCAAGATTTCTTCTTTTTCCCACTGGGTTTTGAAGTTTTTTCTTGCCGAGAAGGAGAGACAGGGGATGCCTGGGACTTTTCATGTATTTCTGTAGCTGATTGTGTTTTTGTACAGCCCTCTGAGACGACTTTGTTGTGATTTAGGGCTTTATAAATAAAATTGAATTGAATTGAATTGAATCAAAGACTGTCACGTCTTCACTGCGAACAAGTCAAAAGTAGTGTCCAGAGGATAGTGTGTCCAGAATTACTGATCTCAAGCCAGTAACTAAAGATGAAGATGTCTTTAGGAGGAAGTCCGAAATAGTCGATTGCTGAGTGCATGGTTAGACACTCTGGAAATTCATAGCCTATACCCTTTACTCTGAATTAAACAAGAATAAAAAGTCTATTAGTCACTCCATAAAAACGGTAGATTTCTTACTTTGGTAAAATGTGCTGTATTCCAATATTCCAACTGACATGAGTACACTTACACACAGTATACTTTCTGTACTTACTAAGTGTACATTTTTCAGCAGGTAAGTGCTGTTCCAATTCCAATACCGGATCTAAGTCTGCCTGCAGCACTTACCGGAAATTGCGTTAGTAACCACAAAAAAAAAAAAAAAAAAAGTTGCCAAAATAAGATGCAATTGTTTTTATGGTGTTCTTCATGAATATGGATCTGCGGTTCCTCTGGAGAATGTGTTTGTCGCCGATGCTGTCAGAATGTCCTTTTGGACATGGTGTGTAAAACCATTTATGTGTCACGTTATTGCAAAGTAGTTGAATGTTTGTGTATGAAGTTTACCTTCTACTTTAACCAGTGACTAACCAGCAGTGTTGGACAAACTACTGAACAACTCTAATGCATTAAATGGTAAATGTTCTGCACTTATATAACACTGTTCCACCTTCATGGTGCTCAAAGCACTTTACATTAGCCTCACATTTAGAAACTTACTGGTGTATGAGTGTGTGTGAATGTAAAGTGCTTTGAGCACCATGACAGTGGAAAAGAACATTTACATTCACCCATTCACACACACTCATACACCAGTAGGTTTCTAAGGTTCTGTCAGTCCTACTGGGAGACTAAGTCAGGGTTCAGTGTCTTTGCCCAAGGACACTTGGACATGTGGACAGACAGAGCTGGGACACGAACTGCCAACCCTTTGGTCATTGGACGACCCCCACTACCAACTGAGCCACAGCCGCCCCATTATTGATTACAAAGTCATCAATTACAACAATATGACCATTTCTTGTAACATAAGTTACTACTCTGTAATGAATCCGTCTACCATGTTTTTCATTCATGCAGTTCGTGGGCAGTTTCTCACGTCACTTACGCTACATGGGTAATACGTAGACAATTCGACATTTTTACACTTGAGTGATACGGACGTTAAACAGAAGTACATAGTTCCATACATTGTCAATCACTAGCTCCAGTGAATGTTTGTGTTGTCAACATGCCAGCAGTTTGGACCACCATCTGTCCGTCATGCCAGAGTTAATGATCGATATTGTTCAAAAATGGGTGTGTAAGGACTGCAATATTCCCTGGGCTGTCTTGCTGAAAGGCTACAGTAACTGTGTTGAAGGCTACAAAAAGTTCAAGTAGGCTAATGGCAGCGCTAGCATATCATCAGTACTGACAGCCATCGACGCGCTAACTACAAAATGGAAAGTATTATGTTGAAATAACATAAAATGTGGTGTTATGTAATTACACATTCATATTTTATTATTTCATTATAACATTGCGTTGATTAGATGACTGTTAGTGCTATTTATTATTGATGCTAGTCTGGTAAGCTAACTTTAATGTGTTAGCTAATGCATTTTAGTGGATATAATTATCCTTATCTGACGGTGAAATATGGACCAGGATCCTCTTTATGTTTTTGATCCATTCACGCCTAAGTGCCTTATCTTTGGGGAAACGATGGAAGGTCTATCCATGGTATGATTTTTTTTTTTTTTGTCTTTGAGGATGTAAATTTCAGGACACAGCAGTGAGGTGCCATTGCCGTTGGGAAAGTGTTGTGTATAGCAACAAGTGTACCCCTCAATGTCTTTTGAACGTTCTGGGTGAATAAGGCCCATATGGTGGTCGTTGAGTACCAAGAGCGTACAGTTACTCCACACTTAGAAAAAATGGCGGTGTTTGAGAGAATCATCAGGGTACTTACAGTACACTTAATTTCGCTGTGATTAGAAACGGGACACCCTCTGTACCCTGAGGCACTGCCGAAAGGGTACAGAGTAGGGTACTCTGTCTAGCGAGGCTACAGACAAGCTAACAACTGTAAGTGCACTTTTATTTGTGGATATTCTAAATATTAAAGCGTTTGAGGACGTCATCTGGGTACTTGCAGAACACTTAACTTTGCCGCGATTAGAAATGGGACACCCTCCGTACTCAAAGACAGTGCGGAAAGGGCTGTAAGTACTGACATTGGAACACGGCCCTGGACTGTCATTAAGTAGACATTAGGAAGTGTTTGAGCTAAAGTTTAGAGTGATGTCCCTAGAGAGGAGTACCTTTGTGAAAAGCCCAGGACAGATGTAGTACAGTGTGTTTGTCAGTCTGCCTCTGGTTTGGAGGTGGAGGTGGTGGAGGGGGGGTGGGTGTGTGTGGGTGGGGGTGTATATGTGTGTGTGTGTCTGTGGGGGGGGGGGACTAGCCTTGCGGCGCTGTCTGTGTTGATGGAGGGAAAGGGGGCCTGCAGGATCCTGTGTGTCAGCAGCAGCATGTGCCTGGCGGAAGTGCATCGCTGGCAGATGTCCAAACCCCCCCCACCCCCACCCCCCCACATCCCTTCCTGGTCTATCTTCCTCTTTTGTCTCCCAGCACAAAGAACACACAGTCCCATTAAAGCAGCTACAGGGGAAAGCGTATGGAGCTGTTTCTAATCAAGGCCAGTGTTGTTGGTGTGAACAGTGTGAACACTTGTCATCGTGTCGTCAACGTCGACTCGCTTTTCCTGCTGCCGCTTCATTGGGTTTTTTTTTTTTACATTTACACTGGTCTGCAGTTAGAAGCTTCTGGAATCAAACTGATGAAATGCTCCCACATGTGTGTTAGTGATAAAATTAACTGAAGTCTGAAATAATTTGAGTCTGGGCTCAAAGTGTAATTTAACTTTTCATTTCACTGAATATTTTGGTCATTTTATTTAGTCTGGGCTCAAAATGTGAAATAGTTAGAATGAAGAAGTTTTACTTCAAAGGAATATCCACCAGATCTACTTCCAAACACTGTCTGCACATTATGATCCATTTACTTTACAGGTTGTTTCTAGTGGAATATTTACTAATCCATTGTTTACATGAACATAAACCAGCATATATGTGGAATAACACACCATCATATATATTAAAAACATCAACTAACCAACACTAAAGTTATTAGTTTAATGATTCATCTGATTAAAGGATTAAATATTTAATACATTTAATGTCTGAAGAACAGACTTTATAAACTATTGTAAAGCAGTGATGTCTTTTATTGTGTTTTTATCTTAGTATTTTTATCTTTTATTATGTTTTATTGTCTTTTTATTCTGGTACTTTTAGCTTTTATTATGTTTTATTGTCTTTTTAAACCAACATATATGTGGAATAACACACCATCATATATATTAAAATATATATATATATTAAAAACATCAACTAACCAACACTAAAGTCATTAGTTTTCTCATTCATCTGATTAAAGGATGAAATAATGAACACATTTAATGTCTGAAGAACAGAGCAGTGATGTCAGAGCGTGTACTTGGTCTTCAGTCTTTCATGTGGTTTGTGAAAAGGGATGTTTATTTACACCCAGTGAGGAAACTCCTGTTCCAGCCATGGTTGACTTTGATTGGATGGTTGTGGGAAAGTGGGCGGGGCTTGAAGCAGTGTAGTGAAGTTGTCATGGAGGAGTCGTGCTTGTGTCTTTGCTCAGTGATATCAGCACAGGAAGTGTGTTGGGAGGGAGTGAACACCTGCAGTCTACCCCCGCAGCATCCAAACCACATGTATGCTAACACGCTAACATGATCACTGTCTCAATACACCGTTTTTGTTTTTTTCAACAGTAGATGACATTCTAACCCAGGGGTCTCAAACATGTGGCCCAGGGGCCAAATGCAGCCCACCAAAGGTTCCAAAGCGGCCCCTGGGATGAATGTTCAGAGGTGAATAATTCCACAGTCAAGGCTGTAGAAGTGATTTTATTTCAGGTTCCACATACAGTTAAATAACAGAAGAATCTACCAAAATAATAAATCCATATTTTCTTCTGGTTTGATGTGAAAAACATTTGACATTATGTCAATAATGACCTCATTCATAATGTTGCTTCTATGTTTTGGATATTTTTTTCACCTTTTTGGGTTTTTTTTTAAGAGAGCTTATAAAAAAAATTTAAATATGTTTGGGGTGGGGTTTTTTTGTTTTGTTTTGGTTTTTTTTAGGTTTTTAGTTTATTTTTTGGTGAATTTCAGTTCTTCCTGTTTCTTTGTGTGGTTTTGTATATTTGAGAAATGAGGAAAAATCCATGTGGTAAGATGGATATTTTTGCGATGTACAGTAGGAAAGCAAACGGAAACTATGTGACAAAACAAATCATTTCACACCACTTTGAGTCTTTACTTGAGCGAAAGTACCCGCCTCTGCACAAAGACCTACCTTTTCTCCCTGTTTTATTTTCCTACACACAGAGGTGGAAGTACTTCCTTTACTAAGTAGAGTTTTTAGGTATCTGTACTTTACTGGAGTATTTATTGTTCTGGAAAGTTTTACTTTTACTCCTTACATTTGTTCAGAAATATCTGTACTTTATGTACTTTACATTTAGAGAAATATTGTACTTTATACTCGTCTCGTCATCTGAACCCACTTTATCCTCACAAGGGTCACAGGGGTCACTGGAGGTCTAATCCAGCTGCAATGGTTGAAGGCGGGGTCAGAGGTCACCCTGTATGAGTCTGCAGTTCATCTCAGGGCTGAACATATATAGACAAACAATCACTGTCACATTCACACCTATGGACAATTTAGATTAACCAGTTAACCAGTTAACTAGTTAACCTATCAGTGCATGTGTTTGAATGATGGGAGGAAACTGGAGTAGCTGGAGAAAACCCACACAGAAAGGTCTGGTGTGGGAATAGAACCAACAACCTTCTGTCTGTGAGGCACCACCATGCTGCTCTACTTTAAACTTTTTATATTTATATACATATCTGTACTGTCATTTTTAACACATTTTACTGTAATTCTTTGTGCATTTCAGTTCATTTTCATGCATTTTTAGTTCATTTTACTTTATTTTTTTGTGCAGTTTGGTGTCATTTTTTTTTTTTATTTTTGCATTTTTAGTGTATTTTATATTGAAGTAAATCCAAAATAATTCAACTAATGCGTTTATTATTTAGATTTAAATTATTATGTTTAAATTAATACAACCAATAGCTTTTAATCAAAGTTGAAATACTTAAAATTAATTTTTAATAATTGTCACTTTGACATAATTCATATAAATAGAAAATGGTCAAACTTTTCTGAGCGTAGATTCTATTCATTTAAATGTTTTGATTTTATCACATTTGACCTTATTTTGTTTTTATTTGTTCTTTGCATGTTCAAAATGAATGCAAAGTAAAGCCAAACAGAAATGGCAGATAATTGTAAAAGCATTCAGAAACCTGTAGAATGTATTTTTGTACAGTAACAGAGTATTTATTTTTACTTTGTTGATGATGGGAAAGAAAAGTTTATGAAAGCATTTCTATAAATAACAATAACAAGGCTTTTCCTCATTTCCTGTTTCTTTTCCTGATTTGTTTGAACTATATTTAACTAAGTAAAACACTAGAACATGTTTGAAGCTGCTGCAGTGTTTTCCAGTCATTTCCGCATTAATTAATTCATTAATTGCATTTATTAATTAATTTTTCAAACCAGTTAATATTGAAGAGATTAGAGCTTATGCTAACAACATGTGAAAAAAGTCTGAATGTAGCTGTAAAAAAAATGTGATATTAGTGTCATTATTTGTATTTGTTTCGATGTCCTGGACCATCCTGACTGCGCCCACTCCTACTGCGCTTCGACGCTGATAAAATAAATCCACCTACAGCAAGAGTTTATTTAACTGTGGTGTAAACAGCTGTTTTTGACTATAATTATAATAACTATAACTATAATAACTATAATGACTGACAATCTGTAAACTATCAAACACAAGTAACATTAATGCAAGTACAGAAATTATTATTATTAAAACTAAAATGTTTATTTATTATTATTATTAATAATAATAATAATGATGATAATAAAACGTGAGTAACATTAATGCATGTAATGAAAAATAAACATATGTGTCCCTCCATCATTAAACCAGTGGTTCAGTCGCAGTAGTATTTCTAATTTTAGCTCCAAATACGTTATATGGGTCAAAATTATCGAATTTTTGTTAAATTTCTACCATAAGTGCTTCAAATTATCACCATCAACAACTGACTCTGACGTTAGGTATTTCCTGTCATGTTTGGTACCGTTGGAAAGATTCCCTCTAGACAACCCTTAAATAGAAATCTACAGAATTATAGATTTGAACCTCAGAACACAGCCTTCTCCAGTAAACTAAATCCCTTGTTGCTATGGCGATGTTGAAAAACGGCCTCTGATTGGTTGAATTAGTGTCACGCAAACATTTTTAATAAACTTTCAGATAAATATAAAATTTGAATTGATCAAATTTGACCCAAGTGACTGGTTTTGTGCTGGAGGGTCACATGAAAATTATGAAACGATAGAATCTAAGAACAATGTGGAAAATGTTGCATAATATTGACATTTACTGTCGAGTATAATCTGTGGATCATTTGTTGATTCGTTTTTCAAAATAAAAAATAAGACAACAAAACAACAACTCGTATCTTCATTTGTTTCTAAAACCAAAATGAAAAAAAAAATAGTGATGCATTCTTTCAGATTTCATTTTTGTGTTTAAATGAGTAATAGATGTGTTTTATCTTATCTTTACCGGAAGCAAATGAAATAAACTGGTCATTTTGACAATTAAAATGTTAGGATTTTTTTAGTCGACTAAAACTAGACCAAATTGTGACTATGACTAAAATTACATTTTGGTCAAGAGACTGAGGCCCCGTCCCATTTCTCCTCCTAACCCTAAAATTTCCCCTAACCCTAGATTTTGCGCGTTCATGTGTAGGGGTAAGGTGTCCCATTACCTAGGGGAGCAAGTGGGAGTGCGATTTTGCCCTTAAAATCAACCCTCAAAATGTAGTGAGGTTGGTTGCGGACTTCGTTTTGAGTGGAAGATGAAATTACCCATGTTACCTTGTCAAGCTAGCGGTAATGCTAACGTTAATGTTATAAATCGCCAACTATTGAAGAAAAAATACATCAAAATATTTAAATAATTCAACATACCCGAGACAAGACTGAAAGGCAAAGTAGATGGCGAATGCGTCTTCTGTTTGCCGCATTTCTTCTCTGCGCATCCCGAAGGTAAATAAACAGAACCAACACAACAGGTAACACAGCTGGGACCGCCATTTGTCCTCCGTGTAAATAGTAGTCAGCTGCTGTCAGTGTCGCGGAGGGGTGGGTTCACATTTGGCGGGGTAGACTTGTCAGCGTGTGACGTGAGCACGTTTGTTACGTTCACTTCGCGAGTGGTGTCCCATTTTCAGGGGGAATTATTTACCCTTAATGAGTGGAATTTACTTTTTAGGGGCACTTAAAACCAAGTGGAAGTTTTAAGGGGGACAAATGGGACGGGGCCTAAGACTAAAACTGGATACAAATGTTCTGTCAACATGTTATTGACTCAGATGGTGTTTGTCGTCCTTCTCAGGCCTGGAAGAAGCGTTGGTTTATCCTCCGCAGCGGTCGTATGAGCGGTGATCCCGATGTTCTGGAGTACTACAAGAATGACCACTCCAAGAAGCCCATCCGAGTCATCGACCTGCACTGCTGCGAGCAGGTGGACGCCGGCCTGACCTTCAAGAGGAAGGAGTTCCAGGACAGCTTCGTGTTCGACATCAAAACCTCGGATCGTACCTTTTATCTGGTGGCGGAAACCGAGGAGGAGATGAACAAGTGGGTGCGCTCCATCTGTCAGCTGTGTGGCTTCAACCAGTCCGACGACAACCACGGTACGTTCACACTTTGGCGCTGGCTTTGCTTTTCCTCTCCTCTGACTGTGGTTCCACTTAGAGCTGGAAAACTGTGATGTTTTTAAGGAATAGTCTCCCTCTGAGTAGGTCACTAAAATGATCCAGGTCTGCGAGTCACTTGAGTCAGTATTGTTAAATGAACAGGTGGGAGGAAACTGAATGGTTTGAATCTGTTTTAAATAGAAATTAAAAGTGTCTAGTGATGACAATGAATCACTTTCAACTAAAGACAAGGGAAATATTTATTTAACACACAAAAAGGAATAATACAAAACTGAAATGTAGGTATAACAGCAAAAAGACAAATGGAATAAAAGAGCAACATGGAATAATTGTATTATTTTACAACATGTGTAAAATAATGAGCAACAATTAAATGTAAGAGTCCACTTTAAGTAAACAAGCAACATGCAAGTGAAACCAAGAATAACTAAGTAAACAAACTGAAATAAGTAAAAAAAAACAACAACTAAATAATAATATAATAAATAATAATATTAACATTTAAAAATGCCAGAACATTCTCTGACTCTGATAATGTGCTTTATGTTAGAAGGAACTTTAACCCACTTATTTGTCTCTTACATTCACTAGGCCATAGACTCTGTAGACCATAGACCAGTGGTCCCCAAACTACGGCCACAGTTGGTCCGGCCCCCTGGACTTTTGCAATAAAATGTTCCTTAATTATGAACTATTTTCATTATTAATGAAGCAGAGAGCGTGGGGTTGTCTCCAGGATTTGGTTCAGAGTGACAAGGTGTGGGTTGTGGTTCTGATTAAAGAACACAGATACAGATGTCCTCATTAAAGGTTTATTTACTGTGGTCTGTAATAATACAGTAACACTCACTATAACAATATATACATACAATAATAAATGAACTAAGACCGACTATATGAGTCACTCAGATGTATTACATGGGTCATGGAACACACAAATCACTCATGGAGTTCACAGATGACAGCTAGCAATGCTAACTGTTAGCATATTATGGTATTAGCTTCAACAACACACCGGCGCTAAACAGCATTAGCTAACATCTACCCGAACTGTACTGTGTTATTTATCTGACCTTGTGGTATCTACACACAGTAATAAACCAGGAATAGATGAATAAAAAAGAGAAAAAGAAGCAGAGATGGTGAACTTAGCACAGTTACCTACAACACAGCGCTAATAAAACACGGACTACGTTCATAATAGTCGTAACATCAGTGGTGCGTTCCTGCGTGGGACATTTGAAAACTTACAGAAAAGGAGTTATTCCTGAACAAATATAACCAAACAATCAAATAAACAGTTAAACTGTGTGGGCTTTCTAACAATTAACTATTATTAACTAGTTTAACACAATAATTTTGACAGATGCTCATATGAGTCATTTAAGTCAGAGATTCTGCTCTGACAACTAAGATGAACTTTGACCCTTTTAAGATGAAGAAGTTTATGTTCTATGGACCTTTTTTCTGTGAACAGGCATGAAAATCTCTCACCTTTCAGCGAAATTCGCCGTTTTGAAGTAAAAAAGGGTGACCCACGTGAATCGTGTAGATCCGAGGAGTTTTTTTTGGGGGGGGGTCTGGTCGGCTGAATTATTTATTTATGTATTTATTTATTTAATCATATGATATGATTGACTTTAATATGCAAAATGAAAACACTTTAAAATTTAACTTGGACAGCGATCCACAAATCCCCCTGACTGTTTTGCTGCCAAAAACCTATCTGCGGAACGTAGGCAGGGGAGCTAGTTTGACTGACAGGCTGCCTCTCCAATCCTAGCGCTTAAGGCGGAACTTTTCCCAGATTCCGCCTACAATTTGCACAGTCGCTTCCAGTAGGCCAATCATGAGCATAGGCCTATTCTTCAAAGCCACTTGAAGCACTTTACGGTCTCTGCGTGAGCGCGAGCATTTGAAGAGTCACCCTAACTACTTAACGTTACTTGCTAACTTACGTCTCTGCTAGAAGAACTATCAGGAAAAGCGGTCAGCGACAAGCGAACAACATCTACATTTTGCTGCCGGATTGAATTAGGTCAAGTGAATAATGGTTTCGGTCTTTTTCATGTTTTCATTTTTCGTATTTAATAATAATAATAATAATAGATTGCATTTGTAACGCACTTTATATTTGAAGCAAATCTCAAAGTGCTACAGGTGGGTAAAAAGCTAAAACAAGCATGGCTAAAAACATAGCGAGAATATAAAAGGACTAAAAAGGCTATTTAAATAATCAACTCAAGAGGGTTAAAAAGCACATAGATAAAAAAGGCAAGAGGCATACAAAGAAATAAAAACAAAGAAATAAAACAATGATTTAGGCAAATGCCTTGTTAAAAAGGAAGGTCTTTAGTCCCCGTTTAAAAGTCTCGACTGTCTGAGGGGCTCTCAGGTGGTCAGGGAGGGAGTTCCACAGCCGCGGAGCAGCCGAGGAGAAAGGGTGAGAATGGGTGAACCGCAGATTTTCACGAAACGGGTGAAAAATGTTGTGCTGTGTCGGATACGGGTTCGGTTCGGGTCGGACGTGGGTGATCGCGGGTCTAATTTGCGGTTCATAGGCTAAAAACTGTTCTTTAGTTTGGACTTGTATAGCTGCCTCCTGTCGGCTTCCTTCTTGATGCGCTTTTCAAGCGTGTGTGTGTGTGTGTGTGTGTGTGTGTGTGTGTGTGTGTGTGTGTGTGTGTGTGTGTGTGTGTGTGTGTGTGTGTGCGCACGCGCGTGTGAGCTCACGTATAAAAATAGTTTTTGAATTTATTATTTGTCTGCTCCTGTTTAACAACATTTTTATTTGGCTCTGCCTTGGCTATGTCACTGTTCACTATATTCGTGGCAATACATTTTGTATTTAAACTGACATTTTCTTCCGGGTTCGGGTCGGATATCGGGTTCATTTATAGCGAGTCGGTTCGGGTGCGGATTTGTAATTTTTTTTCGTTGGAAAACGGGTCGGATACGGGTTTGAACATGACGGGTACGGGCGGTTGCGGTTTGTCAAAATCAGAACCGTGCAGGACTCTGTGCTACACTGCTACAGCAATTTAGTTGAACACTACCAGAGCTGAGGTGAAAAATGAGCTCCCATTAACTAGGTATTAGCTCATTGACATGTATTTATTAGACGGTATCTGTAGTATTATCCCAAGGTAGCACCAAACTTGTGAAGTTAACAGTGACATAAAAAGAACCAAATGTTTCTTTATAATACCTCTGTAATTGGTTTTTGGGACGTGTGTATAGTAGTCGTGTGAGGGTCTACTGAGCAGGTTGTAAACGTACTAGAACTTGTTAAATTGGTGTACATGATTGAAGCCTTTTGTGACTAAATAAAAACACGTAATAATTGGTATTTTATTACACTCCTTTTCGCCTCTGATGTTGTGTATTGCAGAATGAGTGTGTTAGGTGAGGATGCTGCATCGGTGAAGCAGGTAGATGCAGGAATGAAATGCTCCTGGAAATGGTCCTGACTGAAGATGGAGGGAAAAGGAACAGTGAAGGGACACGAGCTTTCCTTTCATATAGGGGATATTTTCAAAAAAACTGAGGAAAGATGTCAAATTTGGGGAGGTGGACAGGAAGCTATGCAGCAGCAACCTACAGGCAGAAAGTGAAAACAAAAACAGTGGACAGAGAGGTGCAGCAGAGAAGATTTGGTTTAAAAAAAACTGGGGAGTGCTCAGCAGGTCAACAAAGAGGCTGCAGAAACTGAAAAGCAGGCGAGGCTGAGGCATGCAGCAACTCAGCGCAAAAGGGCCTTGGAGACACTGGTGGCCCAGACAAAAAGGAAAAAGAAATGATTAATTGGACTTGGACATTGGGGTTTTTATCTTTAAATGATATTGTTGTTGTCAACAGCATGTTTTACTAACACAGTGTTGACCTTGTGGTATGTTGTGTTGATTATGGTTCAGGCATAATGATGAGTGATGAGAGGATGATGACTTAGCCTTGTGTCATTCCACTACCTAATTGGTCAGACATTATTCATTTTAATTCATTCATTTTTTAATAAAATGGCCATTACAACATGCATATGAGGTCATTGTGTTTGTGTCTGAGAGAGCTGCGTGTTTTGTAGTGCCTCCTACAGAAGACTGAAACAGAGTGTTGGTGGACAAAGAGCTGAATATTTTTCTTCATAGTGTACACGCACTACCCCCCCCTCGCCGCCGCCGCGCCGAGCTGCGCTCACGCACTTCTGTCACCTTTTTGACCCCTGAGCCATTTTCATGCCTGTGTGAAGAACCCAAAGAGGGTTATTTATTTAATAAATTATTATTTATTTATTTATTTATTTATTTAAGAATCCAGAAAACAATATTTTTTTACATTTAGGCACTCCTGCATTCGTCACACTTTTTCTGTTACAAACTGACCCCGGCCCCTCATCTGAGAAGGGAAAAGTTCTGTGGCCCTCACAGGAAATAGTTTGGGGACCCCTGCTATAGACTGTCACTAGACGGTCTGTAGACTATAGACAAACCTCTATAGTTGACTCTATATAAACTATATAGTGCACTATTGAGGGTTAGGGAGTGATTTCAGACACAGCGCAGGTGTTTCCTTTACAAACACAAAATGTTTTTATCTGGATCCAGTTGTAGAGCAGGTGCAGTTTTCATTTGTAGATGCATTTTTATATTAAAGGGTTCAAATAGAAAAGTGTGAATGTTGTGTAAACAGCCTCCATGTCTTGTGTGCCTGAATTCACTGTTGGAGAGAGATAGTACTTTATTGTCATCATACAATTGGTAGAGTGGGTCGCCCAATGACCCAGAGGTTAGCGTTTCGTGTCCTGGCTCTGTCTGTCCACATGTGGAAGTGTCCTTGGGGAAAGACACTGTTGGACCCAGTAGGACTGACAGAACCTTAGAAACCTACTGGTGTATGAGTGTGTGTGAATGGGTGAATGTGAGGCTAATGTAAAGAGCTTTGAACCATGAAGGTGGAACAGAACTATAGAAGTGAAGAACATTTACCATTTACAGTGAAATTTGTCCTCTACATTTAACCCATCCTTCTAAGGAGCAGTGGGCAGCCATGGGCGGCACCCGGGGACCCATCTCCAGAAGTGGAGCCTGGCTCATGGTCAGTTACCTGGCAGGAGGATTTTTACCGTCACAAACATGTTTTTGGGTCATGGGGGAAACTGATCCAGACATGGGGAGAGAAACATGTAAACTCCACACAGAAAGGCCCGCACGGTCCTATCTGTGTGGAGTCGAACCCGGGTTGTCTTGCGGTGAGGCGAGAGCGCTAACCGCTCAGCCACCGTGCTGCCGTTTTAGATCCTGGAACTGACCTCAGACTGTCCGTTCGATAAGTGAACTCCATTTATTTCTAATGTGTTTTGTGACTGAGCTCCTTTCATATTCCTGTTTTTCTGCGTCCAGAGTGTGTGTGACGCTGGGTGTTTGCCATCTGGCAGTTGGTGGACGTTAATCTTTGTGCACATGGTTGATCATCTGTAACATGCAATATGTCCAGGTGCAGGATAAAATGACAAAAAAAGAAAACACATGGGTCTGGAATGTAATAATACTCACATCACATCATGAGGAGATCCCCACGGTCTGGGTTGAGTAATTAAGAAAGCACTGGAACCTTTAGCCAAGAGGGTGTGTCCGGGTTTGGGTGAGGAGGCAGCGTTATGTCATGACAGCTGCATTAGTTATCACACTTTAGTGTCAACATTGGACTGGACGTATTTACTCATGCAGCACTTTTTTGTTTTTCAGACGAATGTTTAGTTCCTATTTCTGAGAAAGTAATCTGTTAGCACGCCTTTGTTACTAGGCCTTTGTTAGGCAGGCCTTTGTTAGCATGCCTCTGTTAGCACACCTGTGTTAGCAGGCTTCTGTTAGCACACCTCTGTGAGCAAGCTTCTGTTAGCAGGCGTTTGTTAGCACACATATGTTAGCACGCCTCTGTTAGCACACCTCTTTTAGCACACCTCTTTTAGCACACCTCTTTTAGCACACCTCTTTTAGCACACCTCTGTTAGCCCGCCTCTGTTACTAGGCCTCTGTTAGCACACCTCTGTTAGTATGCCTCTGTTAGCATGCCTCAAAGATCATGCCTTCGTTAGCACACCTCCATTAGCACGCCTCTGTTGGCAGGCCTTTCTTAGCACACCTTTTTTTACCACGCTTTTGTTAGCATGCCTCGGTGTATACACCTCTGTTAGCGTGCCTTTGTTAGCACATGTGTGTTAGCACACTGTTTTTAGCACAAATATGCTAGCACGCCTTTGTTAACACACCTTTGTTAGCATGCCTTTGTTAGCTCATTTTTGGTAGAAAGCATGTGTTAGCACAATTTTGTCAGCAAGTTTGTTAGCATGCATTTGTTAGCACATGCTTGCTCGCACAGGTTTGTTAGCACAAGTTTTATAGCACATGTTTGTTAGCACACATTTGTTAGCACAGGTTTGTTAGCACACGTTTGCTAGCACAGGTTTGTTAGCACACATTTGCTAGGACAGGTTTGTTAGCCCAGTTTGTTAGCACAGTTTTGTTAGCACAGGTTTGTTAGCACAGGTTTGTTAGCACACCTGTTTGTTCCAGCTCATTCTGTGATAAAACCATCATTCACAACAAACCTGAGCTGAACTAACAGCTGCTGTAAAGACAGAAAAAGCACTGGAACGTTTTGTGACAAACACTAAAAATAAAAATCGAACAAAGCGTATTTTTCTCATTTCTAAATCAGTTTTTATATTTCCCTGAAAAGTTCCTCTGTAGGTTATTATGTTTTAAGTGTGATAAGATATTTGGGCAAGTAACGAGACAAATACATTTGGTTAGATTTTACTTTTTACAGTGTAAAGCAGGAAACATTACAAGTTTTTCTGTGAAATATATCAAACTGAAAAAAAATCTAAATCTGACCAAATGAATCTTTCATATTTTTAGTCCAAATATCTGGTAGAAGAACTAATTTATAATCAATAGATCTATTTTACGTTACGTGAATTACATTGACATCAGAAACCGATACCGATACCGGATCGTATCAACCCCTTGCCTAATTAGAAAACATTCTATTTTTACACTGTAAAAAAATCTAAATTTGACCAAATGTATTTTTCTAATTTCTAGTCAAAATATCTCATTACACAAAAAATGAGACAAAGGAACTTTTCAATTTTATATAATAACCAGTGTTGGGAAAGTTCACCTTGATTAAGAACTAGTTCAAAGTTTAGTTCTAGTTAGTCAATATGAATTAGTTCAGTTCATCGTTCATTCTTCCAAATTATGAACTAGAAGTTCATGGATCCCAAAATGAACTTTTTCGTTCTTTTTTTGTTATTATTGTAAACGTATCATTAACCGTTCCTGACGTTATCATGACCGTAGTCAGGAAATCAGGGGAAAATATCGTCGTCCTCCAGGTTTAACTTCCCTCTGCAGGTTCTTAGAACACAAGGAGTGGTTTCAGTGAGTTTTGTTTTTAATGTTTATTTACAAGAACGGGACAACACCTGTTCCGGTCGCTGGTCTCACTCTGTACATTTAACTCTTTTTCTCCTCTCCCAAAAACCCCTCTCTCTCTCTCTGTCTCTCTGTCTCTCTGTCTCTCTCTCTCTCTCTCTCTCTCTCTCTCTGTCTCTCTCTCTCTCTCTCTCTGTCTCTCTCTCTCTCTCTCTGTCTCTGTCTCTCTCTCTCTCTGTCTCTCTCTCTGTCTCTCTCTCTCTGTCTCTCTCTCTCTCTGTCTCTCTCTCTCTCTCTGTCTCTCTCTCTCTGTCTCTCTCTCTCTCTCTGTCTCTGTCTCTCTCTCTCTCTGTCTCTCTCTCTCTCTCTGTCTCTCTCTCTCTCTCTCTCTGTCTCTCTCTCTGTCTCTCTCTCTCTGTCTCTCTGTCTCTGTCTCTCTCTCTCTCTCTCGCTCTCTCTCTGCCCCGCCCACAACACTTCTCATTGGTTATTCCACAACATTATGTTTCCAACATTAGTTCAGAATAATATAAAAATGACATCTATGATAATGCTGTGCTTTGATCCCATTTTATTCCTTATAGGACTCAATAATTACAACGTGATAAGAACGCAATGTGAACTACATAAGAGCGCAGTTCAATAAATGCCAGAATAACCGCGTTCACAACTTCCTGTTCATTTGTCAAAAGTGAACGAGTCGTTCACGTTCGACAAAAATATATCGTTTGTGAACGATCGTTCAATGAACTCGTTCAGGTACAACACTGATAATAACCGACTTTTACTCCATAGACCTTGAACATTTTATTTCAATAAAATACTTTTGTACACTTGGTAAGATTCAGGTTTTTTAGACTTAGACATACTTTATTTGTCAGTTTGATTTGCATCAAAAATAAATTATGATGCAATAGCTACAACAGGACACACACACAGCAGGATTAATACAAAGTTCAAAGGTATATTGTCATGCACAGCAAAACAGATGGTCAGACTACACAATGAAATTCTGCTGTTCATCTCCCTAAAAAAAGACACATTAACAATAAACTAACAATAAAAGCAAGAATAAATAGCAATAAATAGTTAAAAGCAGCAATAACGATTTCCGTGTTACGAATCTGTGTGTGTGTTACGTGCAGCGTCTGAGTGATTCATTAACTGGGTAAAAACCAGCAGCAGAATCAGGCTGTTGGACGGGGTGAGCACCAGGGGTCTGAGGCTCCTCCCCTAGAAAATGTTGTATTTCTTAGATGCAATTTCCTGCATTTTAATCAACCAGGTGTCCAACTAGCCTAGCAGTGCTATCCCTATTCATACATGTATGGGTCTAGTGGTGCTTCATTGTCAGAGGAGGCGGGGCTAAAAGGTTGTCTGTCAAATCCTCTGTATGCAATAGGACGGTACTACAACCAATCAGTGTAATCTTTAGGATGACGTAGTTAGAGCGTCTGAAAGTTGACGGAGGAGTCTGGAGAAAGTTAGGAATGACTAAACAAAATGGTGGATTATGGAGCTGAACGACTGTTGTCGCTTCTGTAAAAATAATTTAAAGATTGTTGACGTTTTCTCACATTCTTCACTCATCTGTGATAAAAGAAAATCTACACCTGTTGTTGTTCTTCTTCTATGGTTGTTTCTGGTTGTTTCTCTCTGAATTGTCACAGCGTCACTTTGTTAGGCCCACCCTCTGACTCTATACTTCACCGTGATTGGTCGACCAGTTTCAGAGAAATCTCTCCAAACGTTACATTGAGTGAAACTAGACTACTACTGTAGAACATTAGATTTACTGATGCTAGCGGGGCTAGCAGCTCGGCTAGGGTGTTGTGAGACCAGGTGAGGTCCTCGCTGATGCAAGTGCCAGGAAACTTGAAGGTTTTCAACCTCTCCACCTCGGTGTCATCAATATACAAGTAAAATATAATATATATATATATATATATATATATATATATATATATATATAATATAATGAATAAATACATATATATACTCTCACATAGAAGATAGAGATTTTTTATTTTTTTTTGGGTGGGTGACATGGTGGTGCAGTAGTTAACACTGGTGCCTCACAGACAGAAGGTTGTTGGTTCTATTACCACACCAGACCTTTCTGTGTGGAGTTTACATGTTCTCCCCGTGTCTGCGTGGGTTTTCTCCAGGTACTCCAGTTTCCTCCCAGCACCCAAACACATGCACTGATAGGTTAACTAGTTAACTGGTTAACTGGTTAATCTAAATCACCCATAGGTGTGAATGTGACAGTGATTGTTTGTCGATATATGTTCAGTCCTGAGATGAACTGCAGACTCATACAGGGTGACCTCTGACCCCGCCTTCACCCATTGGAGCTGGATTAGGCCCCCAGTGACCCCGTGACCCTCGTGAGGATAAAGTGGGTTCAGATGATGACACAACATATTTTTTTGTGTATTTTTCCTCCTGGCACTAAGTATTTGGTATTTTTGCAATATTCACTGATGACATGGATGTTCATAGAAGCTCAAATTAAAGTTGAAGGTTATTATATGAAGAAAAGTTGTATTTTTCAACTAAATAGTGTATTTGGACTATAGGCCGCACCTGTATATAAGCTGCAGATATCTATGTTGAAAAATCCTATATTTACTGCATGTACAGAAGGATTTTAAACTGTTACATGTTTGTACCTGAACAGATTTTTTCCTAACAGTGTTTTTTAACAGAAGAAAATGGAACAGACCCAAGAGGGAAAAAAATAACCAGTATTTTCCAGTACGTTCAGGTCACCTGCTTTTATGTCCTCTGAAAGCTTTTTTCAACTTTTGGTTTTTAATGAGCTCTTCCTACTGCGACCTCCAACGTCTCACATTGATGCTCCGCTTGCGTGCAGCAGCGTGGTTTCCTTCCTGGATAGCACGATTGATAGCCTTCAACTTAAAACTTGCATCATATGAACTTCTTTGTGTGGGGTTTTTTTGAGCCGAATTTTGTAATAACGGTGTATTTTGGAATAAACGTCTAAAATGTAATATAGCCTTTTCATTTAATTTTGTAATAAACTGCCACAACGCATTTTTTTAATACATTTTGCCACATTTTCTATTTCCAAAATATATTCGTAATTTCAAATTGTCCATGTATAATATGCCCAATTACCAGCCAAGACATAAACCAGTTGGAATGTTTCCAAACAGCTCCTTGAGTTTTAATGCTACACCATCAAAGCACCTGCTGCTGCAAAATGGAATGACTTATTGCATAGTGCGGCAAAATATATTACAAAATGCGTACGTTTATTACAAAAATTATTACATTTTGGATGTTTATTACAAAATGCAACGTTCTTCCAACAGGGTTCCATGATGAAGGGGTGAGGATTTGAAAATAATTAACAGTTGCTAATTTGTCGTCTGTTAATGAAAAAGTAGCGTACTCTACTTTGTATACATTTTTCTGAGTAGTTTTGATTCTAATTCTGGTTAGAGCGCCCCTAGAGGTGGAAGAAAAATCCACAGAATAGCCGCACATTTGTACAAACCTCATGGTTCAAAATATATGAAAAAAGTAGCGGCTTATAGTCCAGAAAATACGGCACATGATTAATTTAATATAAAACAAGTGTCTTCATCCACTGTCATTGATTAAAGGTCATGTTTTCTTGTTAAGCGGTGTATGTTTTTAATATTCATCAGGGTAATTGATGACATACACACACATTTAAGGTTAGCTAAACATCCATCCTGAAGTATCATGGCTCTGTCATTTGTCTTGACTGGAGCGTTGCTTGGCGCTCCCATCATGCATCTGTGTGGACATGAATATGTGGAAGCAGCTCTGGATCATGAGTGGGGCGTGGGGGTGAATATGATGAATGCCTCGTCATTTTTGGCAGCTGGAGCTCAGATGGAAACTTTAAATGAATCCAAAATGACTGACCCACCACCCCAGGGTCTGATTACCCAGAATGCCCTCCTCCTCCTCCTCACTACAGAAGTCTTACATCTGATTCATTCCAACTCCAAACATCACACCTAACACTACTGCTACTTTAGTACCACATCATTCAGACAGTTTAACAGATCTAACTGAATCAACTAGACTAGTTAAACTAGTTATAGACAGAAGGATATCACCACTAGTTTATTTATGAGCTTAACTCCATTTTTGCAACCGATCACTTGAATTTCTATGTCTGTCTGTCGTTCTGTCTCAAATATTTTTATTTTGTATTTGACTTTTCTTCAGTAATTTCTCATCATGTGTCCTGTAGGGCTGTCAAAATTACTGTATTTTCAGCACTATGAAGCGCACTTTATCATATGACACACTATCAACGAATAGTTTATTTTAGAGGGTTTTTTCATATACAAGGCGCACTGGATGATAAGGCGCATAAAGTGAACTCAAAATGATTAGATAAAAGGTCAGACTTGTGTGATAAAGCCAAAATTGTGAGTTAAAAAGTCTAAATTATGTGATAAAATGACAAAATTATGAGATAAAAGGTCAAATTCATTAAGAAGTCATTAAGCACAACCAGAATTAATTCATATATAAGTTGCACTGTTGCTTTTTGAGAAAATTAGTCTTTTAAGTGCACCTTATAGTCCAAAAAATACGGTACATGCAAATAATGTGTCTTATTGTACCAACAACAAGCTATAAAAAACCTAAACAATCCAAAAATCCAGTTTATACAGTGTATGGTACATTTATGGTGGGTTGTAATGATGTCTCCACTAATGTCAACATCATTATTATGACTTTGTCTGATAATGTCTGTATTTTACACCAGTTATTGATAGATATTGATAGGATTAATGGATTAATGGATTAACAGGAACTAAAGGGTTTAGATCAGGAGGTGTTTTGGGTCTTTTTAAGTTTTGAAATAACACATAAATCCCTAAAGAGTAACTTTAGAATTTAGAAATAACTTATTATTCTATCACTCAGATCATCACACACCTGATCGTCACGTACCTGCTCATAAAAACTAACATTGAACAAACACTGTTTAACTCTGGGCTTTTTTCCCTCCATCCTGCTCCTCTTCCTCAGCAGTCCTGCTCCTCTTCCTCAGTACTCCTGCTCCTCTTCCTCAGTAGTCCTGCTCCTCTTCCTCAGTAGTCCTGCTCCTCTTCCTCAGTACTCCTGCTCCTCTTCCTCAGTACTCCTGCTCCTCTTCCTCAGTAGTCCTGCTCCTCTTCCTCAGTACTCCTGCTCCTCTTCCTCAGTACTCCTGCTCCTCTTCCTCAGTACTCCTGCTCCTCTTCCTCAGTACTCCTGCTCCTCTTCCTCAGTACTCCTGCTCCTCTTCCTCAGTACTCCTGCCTCCTGATCATCACTAGTATCAGGTTGCTTTATTTTTTCACCGTAGCATTTCCTGGTGCTTTATAGGAAACTGACTCCACCTAATGACGACCTTTTTATTGTATAATTAGACAGAAGTGTAGTTTAATGATGCGTCAGTTGATGGTAGTAGTTATTGTCATCAGTGTTAATAAGTGTTTAGACAACAGGCTGATGAAGCCTCATGTTTGTCTGTCTGAATTTTCTGCATCTGTTCAAATGAAAATACCAAACTGGTTTAAAAACACTAGCCTTGATTCTGCCTGTTTTTTTTTTTTTTACTTTCTGAGCATGTTTTGTTTCATCACAACAGTTCTTTTCTGGTCGTTTACTTTTCTAACACTTACTTTGCTGCTCTTTTTAGTCTACGTTCACACAGCAGTTCCTAATGTGCAATTCTGGGTTTTTTTTTTAGTTTTTTGTGAAATCCAATTTTGTGTCTGCTCATTTATATTACACATTGACTGCGGCTTTTTTCAGTCTTGAGTCTGAACAGAATGTGTCTCTGAAGTGACCCTGAAGTGACCCTGAAGTGTCCCTGAAGTGTCCCTGAAGTGTCCCTGAAGTGACCCTGAAGTGACCCTGAAATGACCCTGAAGTGACCCTGAAGTGACCCTGAAATGACCCTGAAATGACCCTGAAGTGACCCTGAAGTGACCCTGAAGTGTCCCTGAAGTGTCCCTGAAGTGACCCTGAAGTGACCCTGAAATGACCCTGAAGTGACCCTGAAATGACCCTGAAATGACCCTGAAGTGACAGTTAGTTCAGTGTCTGATTTTGGGCATGAGTTCGTCTACAGTGGAATAAACTCCTTTAACAGATATGAACAGTTCTACTGAAGGTCCAAAGGTTTAATATCTACAGTCTGATGATTGAAAACACTGTAGTGCCAAAGGTCAAAGGTCAACCTGATAACCGAAAACACACACACACACACACACATATTGGTTCTCAGGTTCTGCCTAACTCTAACTCTAAATCTAACCCTAATCCAGAACAGCTGTAGATGTGCTTTCCCACAGAGTAGTTCTAAGAACTTAGTTGTAGGAACTAAATAGTTCCTAGGGAAACTTTTGGGTTTACATTCCGACAGGGCAGTAGGAACCATGGGAGGGGCTGATGTGACACTAACATCCACAACAGTGATGTGTTATTTAATCACTAAATTCAACAATTACACAAAGAAGTAAAAGACTGTGTCACTATGAACTAGAATAGAGACTGAGGAGGACAGCGCCTTTATGTTTTGTATCACAGAAATGTTAATGATGGTCAAATACAGCATCTAATGTCAAGAATGGAGGAGTTTACAGAGAGTTAGAAGATGGAAGAATCCAGCGGCAGGTGATACTACTACGTATGTTAATGTCATAGCATTAACCCAAAAACAAAACTGCGTCGTCGGTCCATGTATTTATTATTTTGTCCATATTGGTTTTGCCAACACACAGCTGATGCTACAGACAGTTTTAAAGACAGTGGTACTGCAAGATGAGGAAATGTGGTAATAGGCGTGGTCTGGGCTCTACCAATCACCAAACACCTACGTCATATACGTAGTTCCTGGAGAACTAAAAAGGTCCTAGGAACTTCCTGTCATGTGGGAAAGGGTGAAAAAAGGTTCCAGGAACTACAAAAGGTTCCTACAGTGGGAACGCTCCTGTGTCACCTCTAACTGACTGGGAATTCCCTCTGTTAGACAAACAAACCCAGGTGAAAAACATAGTAGTGACACGTTAGTTCCTCTTCTGAAACCTGTCTGTGTTTGTCGTCTGTTGTGTCATTGATGTCACCACACTGTACACACAAACAACACACACGTCAACTGTTCAGGTACAGACGTGACGTACAGAAATGATGTCTCCACCAATGTCAACATCATTATTATGACTTTGTCTGATAACCATGAAGAGGTGACAAACTGTATTTTACACCAGTTATTGATAGATATTGATAGGATTAATGGATTAATGGATTAACAGGAACTAAAGGGTTTAGATCAGGAGGTGTTTTGGGTCTTTTTAAGTTTTGAAATAACACATAAATCCCTAAAGAGTAACTTTAGAATTTAGAAATAACTTATTATTCTATCGCTCAGATCATCACACACCTGATCGTCACATACCTGCTCATAAAAACTAACATTGAACAAACACTGTTTAACTCTGGGCTTTTTCCCTCCATCCTGCTCCTCTTCCTCAGCAGTCCTGCTCCTCTTCCTCAGTACTCCTGCTCCTCTTCCTCAGTACTCCTGCTCCTCTTCCTCAGTAGTCCTGCTCCTCTTCCTCAGTACTCCTGCTCCTCTTCCTCAGCAGTCCTGCTCCTCTTCCTCAGTACTCCTGCTCCTCTTCCTCAGTACTCCTGCTCCTCTTCCTCAGTAGTCCTGCTCCTCTTCCTCAGTAGTCCTGCTCCTCTTCCTCAGTAGTCCTGCTCCTCTTCCTCAGTACTCCTGCTCCTCTTCCTCAGTAGTCCTGCTCCTCTTCCTCAGTACTCCTGCTCCTCTTCCTCAGTAGTCCTGCTCCTCTTCCTCAGTAGTCCTGCTCCTCTTCCTCAGTACTCCTGCTCCTCTTCCTCAGTACTCCTGCTCCTCTTCCTCAGTACTCCTGCTCCTCTTCCTCAGTACTCCTGCTCCTCTTCCTCAGTACTCCTGCTCCTCTTCCTCAGTACTCCTGCTCCTCTTCCTCAGTACTCCTGCTCCTCTTCCTCAGTACTCCTGCTCCTCTTCCTCAGTACTCCTGCTCCTCTTCCTCAGTACTCCTGCCTCCTGATCATCACTAGTATCAGGTTGCTTTATTTTTTCACCGTAGCATTTCCTGGTGCTTTATAGGAAACTGACTCCACCTAATGACGACCTTTTTATTGTATAATTAGACAGAAGTGTAGTTTAATGATGTGTCAGTTGATGGTAGTAGTTATTGTCATCAGTGTTAATAAGTGTTTAGACAACAGGCTGATGAAGCCTCATGTTTGTCTGTCTGAATTTTCTGCATCTGTTCAAATGAAAATACCAAACTGGTTTAAAAACACTAGCCTTGTTTTTTTTTTTTTTTACTTTCTGAGCATGTTTTGTTTCATCACAACAGTTCTTTTCTGGTCGTTTACTTTTCTAACTTTTCTAACAGTACTTTGCTGCTCTTTTTAGTCTACCTTCACACAGCAGTTCTTAGGGCGTATTCACATAGTAAAGTCCGGACCAAGGTTCGGACCACAACCTTTTTTTTTGCCTTTTCACACTGTATTTATAATCCGGACTTTATTTACAGTCTTCATTCACACTGTATTGAATCAAATGGACCAACGGACTTTAGAACGTCATGTCGTCAATGCGTGTACAGCGTGCGTCTCTCTATACTTGACCCTGATTGGTTAGTAGATGAGCGCGCTACACTGTTGCAGGAAATGGACCCAGTTACTAGTTTTATGAGTATTTTCTAATTCAGTCTTTATAGAATCATCATCCGACCACATTTCAATGAAATACCTGGTTTCCTCGTCTCCCCATATATTCCCGCGACTCATGCTTGGACGTTGACGAGATTCCGTGCACGTGACTGTGACGTAATTGGTCCGATAGTCCGGACTTTCCTAAACAGACGTTTCACACTGTGCACCAGCGAACCTTGGTCCGGACCGAGACTACCTCCTCAGCTCGGACCAAAGACTCGGTCTTTAGTCCGGACCAAGGTTCGGGGGAGGTTTCACACTTGTCAATAAGGTTCGAACTTTCCTGGAAAGTCCGAAAGTCCGGATTTTCTGAGTGCAATGTGAATACGCCCTTAATGTGCAATTCTGTTTTTTTTTGTTTTGTTTTTTGTGAAATCCAATTTTGTCTGCTCATTTATATTATACATTGATTGCGGCTTTTTTTCAGTCTTGAGTCTGAACAGAATGTGTCCCTGAAGGGTACAGACTCAGGTACAGACTCAGGTACAGACTGAGGTGCAGCTTTCACTCCAAGGTTAGAAGAGTTTGACATGTTTTTATGAAGACAAAAGACAGAAGAGTCAAAAAAGTGTCCAGTGTTCCACTATCCATCTGTGGATAATTAATAAAAGATAAAATAAATAAATGAGATCAAGGTCAATAAAGAAAATATTTCATGTCTTTTATCTTCCTCCTCATCATCATATTTAAATAAAATCCAGTAAAATACTTTTTTCAGTTGTTTCCTCCAAACTTTACTGACACTGATGAAGACGAAATCTGAGGGAATTCATACCCATCATTTTTATACCTTGTAGTTTGTTTTCTTAACATTAAATCTGTTAAATCTTTTATTCTTTAATCAGATGAATGAGGAAACTATAGCGCTGGTTAGTTCATATTTTTAATATATATGATGGTGTGTTATTCCACATATATGCAAGTTTAAAAACACAATAAAACCTAATAAAAAATCTAAAAAAAAAACTAAAATAAAAACACAATAAATCCTTAACCTGACTGTCGCCAGATGCTATCTCACGATACCATCTGGGACCGAAGGACGGCTGTGGTTCAGTTGGTAGAGCGGGTCATCTAATCACTAAAGGGTTGGCGGTTCGAGTCCTAGCTCTGTCTGTCCACATGTCCACGTGTCCTTGGGCAAAGACACTGAATCCTTTGTTTGTCTCCCAGTAGGACTGACAGAACCTTAGAAACCTACTGGTGTATGAGTGTGTGTGAATGGGTGAATGTGAGGCTAATGTAAAGAGCTTTGAACCATGAAGGTGGAACAACTATAGAAGTGAAGAACGTTGACCCTTCCACAACCAATCCATTTTCAAAGAGGAGTTTATCTAAAATACTTGCATGTGATTAGATGAAGAATCTGTCCGTCATCTTGACTGACTCAGGGGTACAGAACACTAGCTGCTAACATCCATTGCAGATGTTGTTGTCATTCCATATCTGTCAGCCCATGTTTACCAGCTTCTGTGACTGGGTCCTCTACCAACACAACCAGTGGGGTACCACAGTAACCATGGCCTTTTGCACTGGTACTATTTCTTTACCCACCAGTGGAACCATCTGATAGATCAAACTCTTACCAAACCTGTTCAGCAGAAGAGCGAAAATATCACTGCCATTAACAAAGTCTTCCAAAGCCGTCCTCTGTTCATCTTTTAATGAATCAACATGCAGTAGACAAAACAGTGGAGCTAACGGAGTCTATCTGGACCCTCGGATACCTAACACACACTGTCATTGTTGTGTATCTGAAAGGACTACGCTGCTGTCGCTTCTGCTTCACGTCACACCAGCCACAACGCTTCCAGGTAGTCCCACCCTGACACACTGATTGGCTCCTTCATTTTGAAGAAAACCTGAACCTCATGGTATTCAGGTGGTTGCATGAATGTAGCGAAACGCAGCCAGTCAGGTTAATAAATGCTAACAAAATCTAAAAATGCTAAGATAAAAACACAATAAAAGACATCACTGCTCTACAATAGTTTATAAAGTCTGTTCTTCAGACATTAAATGTGTTAATTCTTTCATCCTTTCAGAAGCTTCTGACTGTAGACCAGTGTTGTTGTTGTTTGTTTTTATTATTATTATTTTAATTGTAGTTTTTATTCATTTCACTCAAGGGAAATATTGTTGGATTTTTTTCAGTAGTAGTTTTAGTCATTTCATTAGTTTTGCTGAACAGTAATAAACTTCTGTCATGTTTAAAGCAGTCATGTGTCCAGAACTAGTGACAAAAACACTTTACTCTTGAATGGTGTCAAAGTGCTTGTGTTTGGAATCCTCCACCTTTTATTTTACAGCAGCATTTTTTTTTATCTTGTTCTTCATCTACATCAGGGGTATCAAACTCATTTTCTTCATTTAACCTAGTTTTATCTCCAGTTTTATCAGACCAGTAAAATAAGAACAAAATAATCTATAAAGTAGTATTCAGAGAATGTCTAATCTCGTCCCTATTTTGTACAATATTGATAATTTGATTATATGTATATATGCGTCAGTGTGTGTAATATTCTGATAATATATCCAGTATTGATGAAGTTATAGCGTTATATCTCTGTTTGACAAACGCAGTGTTACGCAAGTTCAATTTGAGACATGTCACCTTTGACCTCCACAGAACCCCAAAACTATTGGTCGTAGGTGATAACACCAACTATGAGAATTGTAGGAATCTGCATCGTTTGGTACCAATCTGAAAGTTCTGTGATTCTCCATTCTTGAGTTATAACCCATAATGTGATTTTGCATCTGATGTGCATTAGGTATATGTATATGCATATGTATTTTGACTTGAGACATTTATATTATGTTTTACATATGTTGTATGTGAGGTCATATGTGACCCGCCACCACGAAACCAGGCATAAGTCGCGCTGAGCCATTCAGAGCTACAGCCAAATTTAGGCTGGAAGGTGATTTGTTATTAGTGTTTACACCTTATCAAAAAACGGTACCTTAACACCTCTATGTTCACTTCCTGTGGTCATTACATTGAAATCCAATCAATAAAGGTGTTTATTGAGTCAATTATTTAAGCGGTGACAAAAGTTCAGGTATTGCTGAGCAAAGACAAAGACGACTTCCACCTCTTTTCGCCGAACAAAACGATCTCCGTTCCATGGGTAAACACCCAAGTGTTTGGTACGAGGTAAAAGCTTATATTGAATGTTCTGTCCAATGGTGTAAGCCAAATGATTATAATACGTCACACTTCTGTCCTATTATTATAATATATAAAACTTCTGTGACATGTCCATCAGAGTGTCCTTTAACATCTGTCAACAATTTGTGTCAATCGGATACAAATTATTATGCGTTGCTAAGGACTTCCTACCCCAAAACAGTCCAAAACTTTAACGGACAATATCTAAAAATATGCAAATTGTAAAATATGTCCAAATGTGGATATTAAAATGACCATAACTTTGGTTCTACTTGTGATAGAAACATCATTTTTTCACCATCTTAAACCTTAGTTTCCACTCTACCAAGATACACACATAACTCTGTTTGGATTTACACACACTTATGCCTGGTTTTGTGGTGGTGGGTCACATCTGAACTTTAAACTTTGAACGAACAGGTGCATTTGATAAAAAAAAATATTTTATTGCATTTTTTGTAATCCTCGTAATTGGTTATTCTTTCTAATCTCAGTAAATTAGTTTTGAGGATCACACAATGACTAAACATTTGAAATATTACTTAATATTTATTACAATAAGAGAAATTGCAAGTCTTTCATCTCAATTTTTTTGGAAAAGCTCATGCAACATCAGACATTCTAGGATAAAACATTCTCAAAAAAGGCCTGAGAAATCCTGGAGGGACTGACAAGGTGATTCCAATAATCTCCCCCATTCAATGTTGGGTTAGATTAAGCATGACATCTCCAAATATTTGTTGTTTTTGTTGGAAAAAAATAAGAAAAAAAAACAATGAAATTCTGAAAATACATACCTTTGTAAACATGTTTATAAAAGTGTCCAAGGGCAGCAGATGACAACAGTTCATTGTTATAGAAACACACACTGCACTTCTGCACGGAACTGTCGGACTTTCTCTGTCTCTATTACACAGTGTGCCGTAGACATGATGGTAAAAAACAAAAACACAGTCGCTCACTGACTTTGGACACCGTCCAGAACACAGTGTTCCCACTTTTATAGGGACTTTTTCACAGGAACTGCAGGACACAATAGTTCTTGTAAAACTCTTCTTACTGATGTCTGTTGATTATCACAGAAGATGAAGCTTTGTTTGATGGAAGATCACTGGGAATGGTCACTGGGGTTCAGAGGTGGTCAAAGTACTGCAGTAGAAGTAGAGCTACTGGTGTGAAAAAATGTGTGTTAATAAAAAAGTAAAAGTATTCATTCCATTCATTTACTTCAGTAAAAGTAGAAAATTGTAATAAACTGCATTTTTTTTTGGTCCTGGATGAAATAATACTTATTTAAACAAAAAAAGCAGAAAAATGTCAAAAAATTAAGCATTTAAAAGTGAGCTGGTGTTAAGTTGATGTGTTTTATTGGGTCAGGGTTTCTCAGATTTGTGGGTGTAGACAGGAAATTTAGGAATAATTAAAAATAAATTCACAATTAAGATAAAACTCACTATTATGAGATTAAAAAGTCATGAATATGAAACCAAAAAAATGCATAATTATGAGCTTAAAACTCAAAATTATGAAAAAAAGGCATAAATATAAGATAGGAAATTATTATGTAAAACTGTATAACTGAGAGAAGTGTTAATTATGAGATAAAAAAGTCAAATATGAGATAGGAAAAATCATAATTATGTCAATCAAATTTATGAGTTGAAGTCAAAATTTGGAGATAAAAGTTATAATTATGGTATAGAAATTTCCCCTTGAAACCACTTATTTTTCGTAATGTCGCATATGTTTAGTTTGAAAAAGTAATGAGTCTATTCTGAGAATGTAAAGAGTATAAAGTACATATACATAATAAAATTGTAATTATTTGACATCAATCTGTAGTTATTTCAAAGATGACTCCAAGATTGACAAATTATTTTTGTTTAAGTTATTCTTCTTGTTAACTTTTATTTAACCCGGTTTGTACCATTGAGGTCAATGCCAAAGAATGGCAGCAACACATAGTTTCATTTACATTCAAATCACATAAATTACCTGGAAAAACAAGGAGGTAATTTCCAGGAAAATCCACAGCATCAGGGCCGTAAAATGAATTATCAGTTGTTTCCATTCACTTACTGAATTATTAGCGAGAAAGAGTCAAAGATGGTCCTAAAGAACGTCTGTGTCTGGAACCGAACTGGAATGAGTTCAGTCATTTAATGTAAATGACATGGTATCACAGCTGATATTTTTAATGTTTTTGTTTATTTACTTGAAAAACAAGGAGGTAATTTCCAGGAAGTTACACAATGTCAGGGCTATAAAATGCATTATTACTTATTTCCATTCAGTTAGTTAGTTATCATCTCTGATCTGAAGTCAGCTACCGTATGGTACTGACGTTCAACACAAACACTTATAGAACACAACCTTTATTACTTTATTACTAATAGTCAATATTTGAAAAGTCGACTTGTCCATCGTTTCAGTGCACTGATGCTAGTGAGATAGTGACGGAAACACACACTTCAGACAGACATATTTAGATATTTTTTGAGCCTTGGTTTCTGTATGTATATATATATATATATATATATATATATATATATATATATACACATACATATATATATATATATACACATACATATATATATATATATACACATACATATATATATATATATATATACATATATATATATATATATATATATATATATATATATATATATACACATACATATATATATATATATATATATATACATATATATATATATATATATATATATATATATATATATATATATATACACATACATATATATATATATATATACACATACATATATATATATATATATATATATATATATATATATATATATATATATACATATATATATATATATATATATATATATATATATATATACACATACATATATATATATATATATATACACATACATATATATATATATATATATATATATATATATATATATATATATATACACATACATATACATATATATATATATATATATATATATATATATATATATATATGTGTGTATAGGGAGACCATTATAGGTTTTCATCTTCCTTCTGCAGATGTTCTTTTGTTGTGTCTGTTCATTTTATTATTTTTCTGTGATTATATATATGCAAATAAACAGACAAAAATGAGTCATCTGCATAGAAATGACTCTAAAGTCTAACAGTGAAGGACACGCCCATTTTTAGCAGAAACAAAGCAGCTCTTAGCACAACTTGTAACACGCATCATTAAACCATATGAACAAGAACTAATAGAAGATGTGGAGCTGGAACCATCAAAGTTATAGTTAACAGGGTGGTGGTAGGATGGTGAGTGAAGACCACCGCTGGACCACATTTTTGTAAAATAAATAAATAAAGAAGGTAAAACTTAATGCTTATTAACAATGCTTACACCGACTGCTAAATAATATGCATACTCTGAAATATACTTTATTCACCTTCAATAATAAATAAATACCAATAACAGAATCCACAAAGTGGGTGGGGGTGGGGGTGGGGGGGTCCACCAGGTCTATAATGCCCTGGGGGAAACACTGCAGTACTTTTAAGAGGCACAGAAAATCAATGTTGTATTCTGTCCACATGTTATCTTTAAAGATAAAATAAGTTAAGATATCCTTTAATGTGTCCTCTGTGAAATATGGCCTGAGCAGGAGCGTTCCATACATATATTTATGTACCAGCCAAAACACAACAACATAAATACAGCAAGACGCAGCCAGGCGGGACACCACTACATCAACGTCACAATAATAAATGCATGCATCGACAGCGCTAGAATAAAAGCAGATGTAAGATATTGCACATGCACAGTGAAGCTGAATGTATAAATATATAAAAAGTGTAAAAAAAAAAAACAAAAAAAAGGCTTGTGAATACACTTGACCAGAGTGAGGGTTGTCCACGAAAAGACAAGTCAAACTAAACCAGCTGTTTTTGGCCTGCTGCTGTAAAAAAAAAAACACACACACATATATATATTCATGCTGCCTAACACACACACACACACACACACACTAGTTGTCTTTCGCATGTGTGTGTTCTCCCACAATGCCCTTCATCTGCATTGATTTTAGTTGAAATAATGTGTGTGTGCGTGTGTGTCAGTGGAAGGTCATGTTTGTGTTGCTGTTGTGTTTGGGTCACAGCCTGGTGACGCTCACACAAAAACAGACGTCATCCACCCAAAACGCTCACTGTTGAGGAATGTGTGAATCAGGTTAAAGGGACAGTTCAGTATTTTTCAGATGAATGTGTTTGTCATCAGTGTCTTTACTCTGGTGCACCCACACTGACTTACCCCCCACAGTGTCCTGTGAGCCCAGTTCTGGTCCATTTTTGGTCAAAGCCAAAGTAGTCCTGACTGGTTTCCTGGGGTTAACAAAATAAAACATGTTTCTTCTCAAATCTCTATATGTTGGAATGAGTGATTTATTTGCAGAATAAAAACTCACACCTCGTAATTACTTGGAGCTACTTTCTGTCAATAGCGATCAATGCGCTAGCATTGTCACTGCTAACAGCTGTGCACCTACACGTAGCAGCTGCAAACACTGCCCAACAACTGATGAAAGTAGTTTGATAAGGCACACAGAAAACAATATTCTGTAAAATGAAGTAAAATGAACAAAATATTCAGAAAAATGACTACAATGAACAACTGAGTCCTTGGATAAGACAAGTAAAGACGGTAATGCCGTACAGATTAATCTGAAAAATACCAAACTATCCCTTTAAGGTGGAGGCGTGTGCTGGTGTTTGTGTGGTGGCATGTGGACGGGTGTTAGTGCTGTTGTTATCATATCCTACTGCTGGGCCTGTGGCGAGTGTCTGCACCCCACCCTCAACCCCTCCCACCCACACCAGCACAATTACATGAATGGGACGTCATGTGCTCAATCACAGGCTTTGGTCTGCTGCTCTGCCCGGTTCAACTCAACCTGAAGGTGTTGAGCATCACTGGGTCCACTGGACCACTGGGTCCACTGGTCCACTGGTCCACTGGTCCACTGGGTCCAGTGGGTCCACTGATCCACTGGCTCCACTGGTCCACTGGGTCCACTGGTCCACTGGGTCCACTGGGTCCACTGGTCCACTGGTCCACTGGTCCATTGGACCACTGGTTCTGGTTTCTTCTCCTCTTTGGTTCAGTCTTAGGCTGGTGTTGCTTTTCTTCTTTATTTTCCAGCCAGTCTGTCCCATAGAAAACAATGGAGTCTGTAGGACTGGGAGAAATGGGGAAAAAAACGCATCTCAGCGTTTCCAAGTGCAGCCTCAGCAGGATTTTACCAGAACACATTTATGCACACAACATCTACAGCAGCTCCGTGTTCAGACAGATTAATGATTTGTTGACGACAGCTTTGAGATGTCTGCTTTATCTGTTGTTGGGGTTTTTTTTTGTTTTTTAGCTGTAAAATGACTCAACATCATCATCATCATCATCATCACTTTGCCCAGTTTCCAAAATCATGTAATAGTGACTGTTGAGGAAAGAACAGCATGTGCTCACTCTTTCCCCATTTGTACTTCATGTCCATCCATGTTAAGTCTACACCAGTGGTTTTCAAATAGTGAGGAGGGTCTCCTATGGGGGGGCGGGGCCTCCTATGGTCAGTGGGGCCTCCCCTGGGGGATGCCAGAAGAAAAAATTAACTAAAAATTTAAAAATAAAACTTGCAAAACCCAGTTAAATAATGAACAAATGAGCTCAAAATCGGTGAACACGATCTAGACAAGGGGAACATCAAAAGTTATCCAAATGTTTTAGAAAAGTTCCATCCTTTTTTTTGTACCACGACATAAACTGCTTCATACTAACACTGATTTGGCCTACATATTTATACAAAAGCGTGCTTTTTGGGCAGAATATCACATCCTGTCGCACGGGGAGGCGACAGGATTAATTGTTGTTGTTGTTGTTATTATTATTATCATTAGTGTTATTGTACAAAATATAGTGTAATGGTCAATGACCAGGACTATTCCTGTATTACCTATACAATACAGACATTATGATCGATGTTTCTTCTTTCCACTAATGCCTGTGGATGAACTGATGATATATTTTGACAGTTATGTCACTTGTAATTTTTGACAAACACGCACAGGTGTCCAATCTGTGGACACAAATCTGCTTCTGTTATTAAGAGTTTAGTATCTTTGTAGAACTGATCCATAATGCTACGGTCACACCAAATGTGAATTTTCACCTGAGTTTGGACGCTAGATAATTCGCAGCCACCCTGAACACAAAATGTTGTACGACCACTCCGAACGCGCAACGCCCGAGTCTGGACCCTGGATAAACTCAGATAAACAAAATCTGTCCGTCCACTTGAGTCTGTCCTCAACTATGGCTCAGATCAGTTGGGTTACTGCTCTGTACCTGCTCTGGAGGTCCCATACACCCGAGGCCCAGACGCAGTTGCTTTGGGGTTCACCTGATCCTGCAGAAGAGCCTGCAGCAGGGAATTCCACCACCTCCTCCAGGAACTGGATGAAGTCCACTTCCACTAGTTTTTCGGGCTCAGTTTTTCTTTCTTCCTTCCAGGTCGGTCCAAGCGTCATACATCATTCCATCACGACGTTGGCAGCATCTCAACACTGATTGGCTTTCATAGAACGGTGTCACGTGAAAATTGCCTAAAAAGTTCAATATTTTCAAGTACGACGTTTATGCGGATTTGTGCCAAAATGTGCAGCTCCAACGCACCGTCCCAGGTGAATCTGCGTCAAAATGCGTCTCTCCATTGACTTTGTATGTAATCTCGATGCGCGAATGTGAAAATTTGCGTTTGGTGTGGCCGTACCATAATAAAACACAGACTAATGATGCACTGAGGCAGAATATTGGTAAAATTGACCTGATTTTTATTACAAAATGTAACTTTCTTTTGCTTTTGGATAATTATAAAAGTATTTCCATAATTTAATGGGGTTTTTTCACTAAAACAATGTCATAAATGTGTAGTTGTCATTATGTTTTAATTTTTACTGGTCTGACCATTGGAGAACAAATCAGACTGAATGTGGAAAATGAAGAACATAAAGTGTGAGATCAGAGTGTGTCTCTGCAGTATTTACCTACTGTGTTTGATACGTTTTTACAACCGCTCGGTCAGTGGGCTCTAAAATAAATCTATAAATCTTTGAGCTTGTGGATTGTACAGTGTTTGAGATGATGTCTAACCTTACATAAAATGAAGATGTCATTCTACATGACTATTCCATTCTGTTTTGTCATTCTAATAAACAGCTGGGCTATGGACCATTTATGATTTTACATTGTATTAGCATCAGTATCAACACACATTGGCAGGAAGTGCTTGGGATTTTTTCTTTTTTAAATAAATACTTTTTTTGCTTAACTTAAGAAATTTTTTGCTTAATTTAAGACATTTTTGTTTAATTAAATTAAAAATAAAACTGAAACAGAACAGTCGACCAACATAAGGTGTTTTAATCATGATTAATGGACATGAATCCAAAGCAACTGTGTGATTAATGTGATTAAAAATGACAGCATTTGTCATTTGACAGCACTAGTAATAATGTACTTGTATCACAGTCTGTCTGTCTGTCCGTCCTTCTATTGTTTAAATGCAGCTGAACAACAAATGGAATCAATAATCACATAAATCACACAACATGGGGCGTATTTGCCCCCCCCCCGGCCTCACCCTTTTACGTGATTGATCTGTCGGGCATTCGGAGGCAAATTGATGTAGCAGTGCGGTGGAAGGGGGCAGAGCTTCCTCATATACATGCTCAGATGGGTCATGTGACCAGGGAACTGTTCTGTGTGATGCACCAGTGGTTCACACTGCACTGTCCGACAAAGAATGTAGACAGGAACTACATTCTTTGGTGAAAATGAGTTACTGTTTTTTTTTGTATTTTTTTTTACAACATTCAAATCATTCTTTGTCATGTAATGAAATATTTCATCTCAAATGTCTCTCATTTTGGGGAAAATTGGTGAGTGTTTGTACATTAACTGCAAAAAGTACTAGTAAAACAAAACACAAAGACAGTAAAGATCATTACTGTGTTCTTACCAATGTCCATTTAGGACCCTGCCCCAATAGTTTACAGTCAATACCTGTATTAGACTGAAACACATGATGGAATTAATGTATTTACTGGACTATAAGGTGGACTGGACTATAAGATGGACTGGACTATAAGGTGGACTGGACTATAAGGTGGACTGGACTATAAGGCGGACTGGACTATAAGGCGGACTGGACTATAAGGCGGACTGGACTATAAGGCGAACTGGACTATAAGATGGACTGGACTATAAGGTGGACTGGACTATAAGGTGGACTGGACTATAAGGTGGACTGGACTATAAGGCGGACTGGACTATAAGGCGGACTGGACTATAAGGCGAACTGGACTATAAGGCGAACTGGACTATAAGGCAGACTGGACTATAAGGTGGACTGTACTATAAGGTGGACTGGACTATAAGGCGGACTGGACTATAAGGCGGACTGGACTATAAAGCGGACTGGACTATAAGGCGGACTGGACTATAAGGCGGACTGGACTATAAGGCGGACTGGACTATAAGGCGGACTGGACTATAAGGTGGACTGTCAATGAATGGTTTTATGAAGGTTTTTCATATATAAAGCGCATTAAGTGAAGCTAAAATGAGATAAAAAGTAAAAATCATGAGATAAGTCAAAATTATGACAAAAAAACCTAAATTATGATATTAAATATTAAAAAGTCAAAATACTGACAATACTGCCTCATGTCCAATAATCTACCTACAACTACTGGGGCTGAACAACAACAGAAGTTTAAGGTCATTTTTTTCTCACTTAGTGACTTTTTACTTTGTGGGACAGTACACTACACACCAGAGGATGACATTTGTCGAGAATCACATGATTCTCGCGGGATGGAAGTCAAAATTGTATTAATTTTGTGATTGGGGAGGGACAGGAATAAAAACCAACGGGAGCAGAACATTGGCTGTGGGTCAGTTGGTAGAGTGGGTCGTTAGGGTCAAAGGTTAAAGCTGTGGCTCAGTTGGTAGAGTGGGTCGTTAGGGTCAAAGGTTAAAGCTGTGGCTCAGTTGGTAGAGTGGGTCGTTAGGGTCAAAGGTTAAAGCTGTGGCTCAGTTGGTAGAGTGGGTCGTTAGGGTCAAAGGTTAAAGCTGTGGCTCAGTTGGTAGAGTGGGTCGTTAGGGTCAAAGGTTAAAGCTGTGGCTCAGTTGGTAGAGTGGGTCGTTAGGGTCAAAGGTTAAAGCTGTGGCTCAGTTGGTAGAGTGGGTCGTTAGGGTCAAAGGTTAAAGCTGTGGCTCAGTTGGTAGAGTGGGTCGTTAGGGTCAAAGGTTAAAGCTGTGGCTCAGTTGGTAGAGTGGGTCGTTAGGGTCAAAAGTTAAAGCTGTGGCTCAGTTGGTAGAGTGGGTCGCCCAATGACCGAGAGGTTGGTGGTTCGCGTCCCAGCTCTGGCTGTCCACATGTCGAAGTGTCCTTGGGCAAGACACTGAACCCTGACTTAGTGCCCCAGTAGGACTGACCTTAGAAACCTACTGGTGTATGAGTGTGTGTGAATGGGTGAATGAGAGGCTAATGTAAAGCGCTTTGAACCATGAAGGTGGAAAAGTGTTATATAAATGCAGACCATTTACCATTATTAGATGACGATTTTTAGTCATGTTAAACCAAAAGGAAAATGACTGTTCACCCTTAACTGAGGAAAAACTACAAAGTGTGAAGAACTAGAGATCCAACTGGGCTTTAACTTCCTGGTCGGACACTAGTGGAACCTGAAGGCAGAGCAACCCTGTGATTAATCTGTTTTTAAAGAAAACTTTTTTTTTTTAATGCAGTTAAATAGAGCAGTTGTTTCCAGTTGTTTTGTTGAAACTGTTGAATAAATATATTAATTACATATACATTCATATTTTTGCAAATGTTTTGGATATTTTAATATATTTTGAGTCTTTTTTTCTGTGTTTTTGAAGAGGTTTTTTTTTAATGTTTTGAATTTTTAAACACTTTTTTGTTATTTTTGGGGGGATTTTAAGATGTTTTGTATATTTTTTCCTCCACACTTTTTGTATTTCTTAGTGTATTCATCATTATTAGTATTATTATTAGTAGTAGTAGTAGTAGTAGTATTTGTTTGTTTGTTTATACATTGTGGGGCATTTGAGTTCCAAAAATGAAAACCTGAGACAGAACAGAGTTTATTTTATTTTATTTATTTATGATTAAACAAAATTAATTCAGAGTAACACTGGGACTAATGTGATTACACATTAAACATTTTGTGATGTTTTACTGTGCAGTTTTTTTATTTAAGCCTGTGTAAAAAAAAAAAAAGTACTCGCCTTCTGTACTTAAGTAGAAGTACAGCTACTGGTGTGAAAAAATACTCTGGTAAAAGTATAAGTACTGCTTTACTGAAGTAAAAGTAAAAAAAAAAGTGCAACTTCTCATCTGTAATAAAGTAAAAAGTAAAACTGCATCATAAATGAAATAATACTTATTTAAGCAGGAAAAATCATAAATGTGTCAAAAATGACCAAAAATAAAACCTTTAAAAGTGAGTTAGTGTGTAGATGATGTATTATTGGGTCATGGTTCTGACTTTATTGGGTATGGAATGAACATTTAGGAAAAATTCAAAAGTTATAAATAGGAGCTTTGAAAAAAACCAAACATAATTATGAGATTTTTTAAATCTAAATCGTGAGATAAAAACTCAAAATTATGAGATGAAAGTCACAATTTCTTCTTTATTGATTTATTTTTCATCGTCACATTTGTTTAGTTTGAAAAAGTAATGAGTATTTTCTGAGAATGTAGAGTATAAAGTAAGGAGTAAAAGTAAAAAGTTTCCAGAAAAATAAATATATATCTCAAGTAAAGTACAGATAGCTAAGTACAGTAAATGAAGTACTTGTACTTAGTTACTTTAACCACTGATACTGATGTAACTTTCACTACCATCAACACACTGTGATGTTTTACTGTGTAATATTTGATCTGTTATATTTTAGATTTATGCAAATACAAAAGTGTCAAATTTAAATTCTGCTGTGAAACCACTGACAACAAGGCTGTTCTATTCTATTCTATTCTATTCTATTCTATTTTATTTCATTTTATTTTATTCTATTCTATTCTATTCTATTCTATCCTATTCTATTCTATTCTATTTTATTCTATTCTATTCTATTTTATTCTATTCTATTCTATTTTATTCTATTCTGTTCTATTCTATTCTATTCTATTTTATTCTATTCTATTCTATTCTATTCTATTCTATTCTATTCTATTCTATTCTATTTTATTCTATTCTATTTTATTCTAAATCATGTGACAGCCTTATTTTTAGTCTTTTTAAGCTTGTTCCATTCATTTGTGCAGCAGCTTCTACTGTATTTGCTTTTGTCGTGCCCCCCCCCCCCCCCACACACACACACACACAGTGGTTTGTGTGTTTCCTCCTGGGACACACCGTGGCTTTTAAGAGCCAGTACTTCTCAAACACATGCATCCGTCATCCATGCAACAAATAATGCATCTGTGTCAGGAGGAGCTGCTCTTTTTTTTATTTCCTTTAGAAAAACTGAACAGTTAAAATATTTGACCAAACACTGACTTCATTCTGTTGTTATTTGTCCAGGATAAATGTGTTCTTTTTAAAAACTAAAACATAATAACTGGTTAATGATGGAACCAAAGTCCTGAACTGATCCTAATAATGTTCCTAATAACTTTTGGCCAATAATTTAATAATTAATTATATTATTGTTTGACTAAAAACTGAAGAAAACAAATCCCTTCAGATTTAAAAACTGAACCAATGACATAAATGATCAGATCAATTATAAGACGATAGGTGGAACAAACCATTATGAAGAGCCTGGGATTTACAACTGAAGACTGTAGTGTGTGTGTGTGTGTGTGTGTGTGTGTGTGTGTGTGTGTGTGTGTGTGTGTGTGTGTGTGGCAGGGGGGGCTTCATTGGGGTCACCAGGTGGGCACCTTCCTTCATCCATGTTTCGATGACCAGAGGTTCTGATTGGTTCAGGACTTTTATTACATTATCAATGTTATTACGCTCCTCCTCCTCCTCCCTGTCCTCCTTCTCTTCCTCCTCCTCTTCCTCCTCCTCCTCCTCTTCCTCTTCCTCCTCCTCCTCTTCCTCCTCCTCCCTGTCTCACTCCTCCTCTTCCTCCTCCTCCTCCTCCCTATCCTCCTCTTCCTCCTCCTCCCTGCCTTACTCCTTCTCTTCCTCGTCCTCTTTGCAGTGCATTTTAGTTTATTTGGTTGTAAATATTTATTATTATTATTAAGGGTTGAGGTCTGAGTGGAGACCCTCTCACTCTCTCCCACACAGAAGAGGAAGGGGATGGGGGGGGTCCTTCTTGTAATTGTAATGTTTTTTTTCTTTTCTTCTCATGCCACTTTACACTTTCAACCCTGAACATATTTGTAAACTCACCAAATCCTTCACACATGTCAAGTTTGGTGAAAAAAAATGGATAAAATGGCAAAATAAACTCCTTCCATCCCATAATATGCTCGAGAGCTAAACGATTAAAAACAGAACAATGGCCTTCAGCAGCCGTAGGATTGGAGCAGAAACATGAAACACACATTAAAACGTGCGTCTCATCAATCCTGACATTTCATACAGTCATGCTGAGAACCTGTCCTGGACAGGAAGTTCACAATCTGCCTTTCAAATTAAAATGCTCCAAAATCAACATCCAGAAAGCTTAGGTTTAGACACATGAAGTCAACGCCCAAAACCATACAGTTTTGACCATTGAATTTTCCAGACAGGAAATTCACCATCTGCCTTTAAATTATTATTATTTAAAAAAAAATGAGCCATAAAAGTTGCGGTCCGTACTTAAAATTAAGTTTTTATTTTCCCCACTTATGATGATCACAAGACTGAACAGATCCAATCATTTTTGTGATTGGATGGACAGGTTTGGAAATATGGCCATTTCTATTTTATTTCTCTCCTCTTGGTGTGTGACGGCAGCTCCCTCGTCTGTCTGCTCCTCTTGTTCCCACATGTGCACCTGTGAGAGGCCACGCCCACTTCCCTGTCTAAAAATAGAACAGCTGTGTCAGCCAGTGCAGGTCCTGTGATAAAGCCAAAATATGAGTAGGGTTGGCTACCGAAAGGGTTTCATTCAATATCGATATGAAGCTGGTACTTTCAATACGGTATCTGTTCCTAACCGGTATTTAAATCAGTACTTTAAAAAGAAAAACAAAATACAACCAGAGACATATGCGATTGAACTGTAACATCAAAATTGAACCGATGACTGAACCAGTGTGTCTGACAAACACACAAACTGTGAGACGCATCTGCTACAACTGATTAAGCTATTATTATTGTTAATATTATTATTATTATTATTATTAACCTCTGATTGTTAAACTAACACCACATGTTATTTCATCACTTGATGAATTCACATCAGTTACTTACAATCACTGGTCTGGTCTTTATCTCTTCAGATTGGTCTGACATTTCCACTCTGGGTATTTAAATTTCTAAAGTGCTATTAGCAGAGTGCTAGGTCTGACACTTTAGTTTTCTAAAGGCAGGTGAACGACTGATGCTTTAGTTTTTTATTATAAAACATATTAAAGTGATAATTTTAATCCTGGTGCAAATGATCATTATTCATCTAACCACCACTTTGTGTAAGTGTGTATATTTTTATAGTGTTTAAAAGTCTGACTGGGAACAACAACTGAACATTAGCTGAAGCTAAAGGCTTCAGCTAAAGAAGCCTTTAGCTTCATTAGCTTTAGCTAAGGAAGCTAAAGGCTTCTTAGCTTATCTTTTATGCATCACATTTTAACTTTGGTGGAAATATGATATGTTTTGTCCCTGTTAAACTGAAATAAATAAATAAATGTTGATGTGTGGAATCCTGATAATTGTGCGTCCATGTCCCCAGCTGTTTAATTCAATAGCTTGATGCTATTGTCTATTTTAAATCTCAGATTAGATTATCATATGTCCTAGTCTAATTCTGGGCAGACGCAGAGGAAATGAGCAGCCAACAAAGAGCTGGTTGTCGTGGCGACCCAGCAGGGTTCTAATTTTAACCTCCTGAGACCAGCAGCCACTTCTATTAGATTATGTCCCAGAACAGATGAGACAGTAGGTGATGTATTATGGAGCGTAATTAGAAAATTGCTCATGAACTTAGACGTTCTTTGACCCAGAATAGACGACTGAAGGGGTCTTTTAATGGATGCTTCTAGATTCTCTGATGTTTGTTTCTCAGCTCAGGAATGTCATGGGAAGAAGTCGCTCCTTGTTTGAAGTGAAGGTTAAAGCTGGGTTCACACTCATTACACTCCAAGCTGTTTCATTAGCTTTCATGTTTGTTTACTCCTGCACTCATTGATTTCATTTCAGCTTTGCTTCATTTTTACGATTGCGCAAGTAATTTAATGTTGAGTAGTTGACAAGTTTATCTTTATATTTTATTTTGACTCTCATGGTTTGTAGAAGGTTTTTTAGATACATTGAGCAAAATTTTGATTTACGTTGTTAAGGGGGAAAAACGCACAAAAAGCTGGTCTTAAAGGGACAGTTGAGTATTTTTCAGATGAATGTGTTTGTCATCAGTGTCTTTACTCTGGTGCACCCACACTGACTTACCCCCCAACAGTGTCCTATGAGCCCAGTTCTGGTCCGGTTTTGGTCAAAGCCAAAGTAGTCCCGGCAGGTTTCCTGGGGTCAACAAAATAAAACGTGTTTCTTCTCAAAACGATATGTGTTGGAATGAGTGATTTATTTACGGAATAAAAACTCACACCTCGTAATTGCTTGGAGCTTTTTCCCTTCCGGGCGGAACGATACCCCTGTGCCTTCGGCGTTAGGATACTGGTTGACCCCGTTGGGAAATATTTTTCAATAGTCACATGTGGATAATACATTATCCCACTTATTCTACAGGTTATTACAGCTTATTACTGCTACTACTCTATAACAGATTGGATAAAATAGCCGTTACAATGCAGTGAATTTACTTTAAAAGTGGCCGAACTACTTGCGGAGTGATATGGTACCATGAATCTGAAGTGACAAAACTCGTTGCCATTGGCAGCGTGCGTTAATGGTGCAATGGCCGGTTATTGAAAAAAATGTGCCTGCAGAACACTGGGAACGTCAATTAAAAGTGAATGGGTGCTGTTGAAACGTTCTAGAGGGCCGTAGAATAAAATGAAAGTAATACTGTGATAATAATAAATAATAATTGATATGAAGAGTATGGTGGTCAGTACAAATTATGGGGATGAAAGAAAAAACAACTAAAACAATACAGAGTTTATACAAATGATGGTTGAATCTGTATAATATATCTAGACCATTTTCCCACTTTCTTAGAAAAAAAGATTGAATTGATTTTCACTATGTAAGATTTACTTAATTTTCCAGACTATAAGGTGCACTTAAAACACTTAAATTTTCTCCAAAAACCACAGTGCGCCTTATATATGGATTCATTCTGGTTGTGCTTAGTGACTTAGTGAATTTAGATTTTTATCTAATAATTTTGGCTTTTTATTTCATAATTTTGGGTGATGTAAAACAAACAAACAAAAAATGTATCAGCTGTAAAATAGTTGACAAAACAAAGTTAGGAGCACTGCAAAAAAACCACAGTTTTGACCATCCCAAAATAAATAAAAAAAAACAATGGTAGATTGTTCAGCCCTAGTGTGAAGTGGTCTAGAATAGATCCCATAAAATTTTAGTGAATATAGGTCAAAGGTCACCAAAAATGTGTTTTCACAATAAGAGGGCCAATCAAGTCAAATATATTTGACAGGGGTGGGGTTTGTTGTGCCTGGAAACAGATGTTATTTTTTCTAATTGTTCTTCTGCGCAGCATCGGCTCATTTCTCACCTTCAGTGGAAAGAATGTTTGCAGACGCAGCCACGGGAAACTTTTTATTTTCTGCTCTTTTTTCTATTTCTGTATTGTGCTTGACTTGATGGAATCACTTCCCAGTGGAAACATAGATCATCTGGGCCATTAGTGTCAGTGATGAGCCATGTGGGCCGTTGTGTCAGCAGAGCACGGCGGCCATCTTTCATCTGCGACGGTCACATGATGCCATTGATCCACAGGCAGGACTCTCCGAACACAAACACTGCAGCCTCTTCCTTCTGTCTCCTCCTGCTTTTAAGTCCTCATCTGTTTTACCATGCAGCTCTACACTCCAGTCAGGGGGTTAGGGTGTGTGTGTGTGTGTGGGGGGGGGGGCACTGTCTTTCTACAGCAAATCAATATATCTACTTGTGTTAGCGGTGCCTCACACTCGCCACAGTGGGTGGAAGCTTTTACAAAAGCTTTTTACGCAGAAAGATGATGATGGTGAACCATCCTGGGGACGGTGAGGATGTGCAGCACAATGAGGAAGACTGGGGGGGAGGGGGGGGGGGGGGCTCCCTGGCCTGGAGAACCCACAGCCTTGTAGTGACCCTGTTCCCTGGGGCAGGAGACCCCACAGCCCTACACCGGCCCTGTGGGGAGGCTAAGTCCCGCCCATCTACTTCTGGTCCATGGGTGCTGAGCTCACAAAAAAATGTGAGAGTGAATGGAGTGAGTGAAGTTAAATTCTAGTTCTATTTGACCAGTGCTCTGAAATTCACATATGATAGAAGTGAATAATAAATATTTACTGTGTCATAGACAGAGCAGCTGTTTATGATGACGTTAGGTTTTATACTCCACTCAGCTGTGGAGTCTGTGGTGACGTCACATGTTCTCCAGGCCTGTCGTCCAAACTATGAACAGGTTTTACTCACAGATGAATCAGCCGTTCATTAACAGAAGAAGCTGAAACATCAATAATTATCATTTGAGCTACAACATGTGTCTGATTCAGGTCACATGACAAACCAGATACCATTTAACATTTATTTACCATTGAATACCATTCATTCATTTGACCATCTCAGGCCCCATGAGCCTCTTGGAAGGGGCGGAGACTTAAGCTCCACATTCCCTGGGGCAGGAAGTGACCTCATTCAACTGACACGACTTTGGAGGAGAAACCCCCCACCACTGCACACACACGCAGACGCACACACACACACACACACACACACACACACTGAACAACAGGACACAGAACTGTGGTGTGTGTGTATGTGTGTCCTTGTATTCTATTCCTATCTTTATGGGGCCATTGATATGTTTACATAGTCACATTATGGGGACCTCTGGCATGGACATGATATGGGGAATAACATTCAGGTTAAATATAAAGGTCCTTTATTTATTTATTATTTATGTATTTAGAAATATATATATATATATATATATATATATATATATATATATATATATATATATTTGAAATTATTTTTATTTATTCTATTTATTAATTTTTAATTTAATTTACACATTTCTTTTCTTACATTTTAGATTATGTGATTACAAACTTGGTCCTCATGAGATATGTAAACGAGTGTGTGTGTGTGTGTGTGTGTGTGTGTGTGTGTGTGTGTGTGTGTGTGTGTGTGTACTCCGCTCACAGCAGGAGTCACAAGACGTGTCAGTTTTTGTTAATTGACAGTTTGACCCAGAGCTTAAAGCTTTAGTAAAGGTTACAGCTCCACTGATTTTACACTCCACACACACACACACACACACATATATATATATATATATATATATATAATTTTTTTATTTTATTTAAATTTTTTTAGGGTTGTCAAATGATTAAATTTTAAATCAGATTAATCACAGGGTTTCTTGGATTAATTTCGGTTAATCATGATCAAAACACTTTGTCAGTTGACTGTTGTTTTTGTTTTTGTTTTTTTGTTTGTTTTTTTTGGGGGGGGTTACTGAAATTTTCCATAATCTACACATAAATACACTAAGAAACACAAAAAATACAGAGGAAACAAGTATAGAAAACATGTTAAAATCCACTAAAATTCACAAAAAACTAAAGTAATACAACAATTTATTTATCAATCTATTGTTCTATCGTTCTATCCATTGTTCTATCGTTCTATCTATTGTTCTATCTATTGTTCTATCGTTCTATCCATTGTTCTATCGTTCTATCTATTGTTCTATCGTTCTATCTATTGTTCTATCGTTCTATCTATTGTTCTATCTATTGTTCTATCGTTCTATCCATTGTTCTATCGTTCTATCTATTGTTCTATCGTTCTATCCATTGTTCTATCGTTCTATCTATTGTTCTATCGTTCTATCTATTGTTCTATCGTTCTATCTATTGTTCTATCGTTCTATCTATTGTTCTATCGTTCTATCTATTGTTCTATCTATTGTTCTATCGTTCTATCTATCGTTCTATCTATTGTTCTATCATTCTATCTATTGTTCTATCGTTCTATCCATTGTTCTATCATTCTATTATTCTATCGTTCTATCTATTGTTCTATCATTCTATCTATTGTTCTATTGTTCTATCTATTGTTCTATTGTTCTATCCATTGTTCTATCTATTGTTCTATCGTTCTATCTATTGTTCTATCGTTCTATCTATTGTTCTATCGTTCTATCTATTGTTCTATCGTTCTATCTATTGTTCTATCGTTCTATCTATTGTTCTATCTATTGTTCTATCGTTCTATCTATTGTTCTATCATTCTATCTATTGTTCTATCGTTCTATCTATTGTTCTATCATTCTATCTATTGTTCTATCATTCTATCCATTGTTCTATCGTTCTATCCATTGTTCTATCATTCTATCTATTGTTCTATCGTTCTATCTATTGTTCTATCTATTATTCTATCGTTCTATCTATTGTTCTATCTATTATTCTATCGTTCTATCTATTGTTCTATCATTCTATCTATTGTTCTATCATTCTATTATTCTATCGTTCTATCTATTGTTCTATCGTTCTATCCATTGTTCTATCGTTCTATCCATTGTTCTATCGTTCTATCCATTGTTCTATCGTTCTATCCATTGTTCTATCATTCTATCTATTGTTCTATCGTTCTATCTATTGTTCTATCGTTC
>CM035795.1:4517674-4575174 GCA_020466265.1 Siphamia tubifer
CTCATTGAGTTCTGGATGAACTCTCTTAGTGTCCTGTTGATGTTATACAGTTTTAAGCATTCTACAAACCGGATTCGGTTGAAGTTGGGAAATTGTGTAAAATGTAAATAAAAACAAAATACAATGATTTTAAAATCCTTTTCAACCTATATTCAATTGAATACACTACAAAGACAACATATTTAATGTTCAAACTACAGCCATGAAATTCGAAGTTAATTATTATTTGGCAAAAAACAATAAAGTTTATCAGTTTGAGCATTAAATATGTTGTCTTTGTAGTGTATTCAATTGAATATAGGTTGAAAAGGATTTTAAAATCATTGTATTTTGTTTTTATTTACATTTTACACAATTTCCCAACTTCAACCGAATCCGGTTTGTAGTATCCATGTATGTGGCATTGAGTCATAGGCTTTCTTGTAATCAATCCAGGCAGTGCACAGGTTGGTGTTCCTTGTCTTGCAATCTCGGGCAATTGTCCTGTCAACCAGTAGCTGGTGTTTGGCTCCCCTGGTGTTGTTGCCTATTCCTTTCTGTGCTCTGCTCATGTATTGCTCCATGTGCCTACTCATCTTACTCGCTATGATGCCTGATAGAAGCTTCCATGTGGTGCTGAGGCAGGTTATAGGCCGGTAGTTAGATGGTATTGTTCCCTTCTGGGGGTCCTTCATTATGAGGACTGTCCGGCCCTGGGTTAGCCACTCTGGGTGGTTTCCTGATATCAGCAGCTGGTTCATCTGTGCTGCTAGGCGTTCATGGAGTGCTGTCAGTTTCTTAAACCAGTAGGCATGAATCATGTTGGGCCCTGGTGATGTCCAGCTCTTCATTTTGGACACTCTGGTTTGGATGTCTGCTAGTGTGATGACTACTGGGTCTTGTTCTGGGAGTTGGCTGCCTGTAAGTCTGTCAGCCATTGGGCATTGGTGTTATGTGTTGCCTCCTTCTCCCAGATGCTCTTCCAGTATTGCTCAGTCTCAGCCCTCGGTGGGTCTGTTGTCACCTTGTCCCCCTGCCATTGAGAGTAGACCTTAGCTGGGTTGGTGGAGAACACCTGGTTTATTCTCCTGGCCTCTACCTCTCTTGTGTATCTCTTTAGGCAGGTAGCTAGTGCTGTGAGCCTTTATATAAATATATATATATATATATATATATATATATATATATATATATATATATATATATATATCCCTTTCGCCCCACCTGGGCGGTGTCTCCTTCAGACTCGGGTCCTCTACCAGAGGCCTGGGAGCCTGAGGGTTCTGCGCAGGACCTTAGCTGTTCCTAGCAATGTTCTCTTTTGTACACAGATCTCTGATGTTGTTCCTGGTATCTGCTGGAGACATTCTCCCAGCTTGGGGGTCACTGCCACTAGTGCTCCGATCACTACTGGTACCACTGTTACCTTCACACTCCACCGTGTTAGGGGTTGAGGAACCAGGACACCCTGATATGCAGAGGATGTGGGACAAATGGTTGCTTCGAAACTCCACATCCTCACTGACTAAGAAACGGCTCCTAGCTCAGTGTTCGAATATCCGCAATATATATATATATATATATATATATATAATGTGTGTGTGTGTGTGTGTGTGTGTATCCAGTATGTATGTACACAGTACATATAGCACATGTTCTGCATGTGAATGTTATGAACTTCAGCAAAAAAGAAGAGCGGAGTGAATCCCACACATACTCACAGTCTGATATTATTATTATTATTATGATGTGTTGGCCAAAAAATGACAATGCAAGCCAGCCAAACTTTATTTATAAGCACAGTTGATTCCAGGCGGAAACACAGTGTGGGAGTCGCAATGTACAGCCAGAAAACACCCAAAACTGTCAAGAAAAAAACAGACACTGAACAAGGGAATGAAAGAAACAAAAGAAAAAGACTAGTATATGAATGAAAAAGTGAAAAAACTAACATAATAAAATGATTAAAACACAGTAGTACATTAGAAGATGAGTTAAAAATAATACAAATGCATCTAGAAGAGCATCAGTAAACTGAGAGAGAGATTTTATTGTCATTATACAAACAAATGTAGGAGGAGATTTAAGCATCTCCTTCAATGCAACATATTTAAAAGAGTAAATAAAAATAAGATAAAAATACGTTATGGATATACAATATAAAATATGAAAGCACATATATACATATATATATATATATATATATATATATATATATATATATATATATATATATATATATATATATATATATATATATATATATATATATATATATATATATATATATATATATATATATATATATATATATATATATATATATATATATATATATATATATTTCAATGTTAAAAATTAAAAAAAAAGGATTTAGAGGGAAGAAAACTATAAGAGTTAAATGAAAAAATTAAAAAGAGCCAGTACCATGTGCCCATATGTGAATGTTTAGTCTCACATATTATTTAAAAAAAACCCAAAGTGAATCTGTGTCTTTTCGGCCACAAATCAAACAGTTGTTTAAACATTTGACTAGAGTTTAATGTAAATATGCTTTAGAGGAGGACGACTATTTAAACACATGCTGAACTGTTGGACAAAAGAAAGCTGTGTTTGGATGAAATGCACTGACTCTGCCATGTTTCAGCTTCAGCTCCTGTGGTCGTATTTCAGCTTCAGCTACTGTGGTCGTGTTTCAGCTTCAGCTTCTGTGGTCGTGTTTCAGATTCAGCTTCTGTGGTCGTATTTCAGCTTCAGCTCATGTGGTCATGTTTCAGATTCAGCTCCTGTGGTCGTGTTTCAGATTCAGCTACTGTGGTCGTGTTTCAGCTTCAGCTTCTGTGGTCGTGTTTCAGCTTCAGCTTCTGTGGTCGTATTTCAGCTCCAGCTACTGTGGTCATGTTTCAGATTCAGCTTCAGCTTCTGTGGTCATGTTTCAGTTTCAGCTCCTGTGGTCGTGTTTCAGATTCAGCTACTGTGGTCGTGTTTCAGCTTCTGTGGTCGTGTTTCAGATTCAGCTCATGTGGTCGTGTTTCAGATTCAGCTCATGTGGTTGTGTTTCAGCTTCAGCTCCTGTGGTCGCGATTCAGCTTCAGCTCATGTGGTCATGTTTCACCTTCAGCTCCTGTGGTCGCGATTCAGCTTCAGCTCATGTGGTCGTGATTCAGCTTCAGCTCATGTGGTCATGTTTCAGCTTCAGCTCCTGTGGTCGTGTTTCAGCTTCAGCTGATGTGGTTGTGATTCAGCTTCAGCTCCTGTGGTCGGGTTTCAGCTTCAGCTCATGGGGTCATGTTTCAGCTTCAGCTACTGTGGTTATGTTTCAGCTTCAGCTCATGTGGTTGTGTTTCAGCTTCAGCTCCTTTGGTCATGTTTCAGCTTCAGCTACTGTGGTCGTGTTTCAGATTCAGCTTCACCTACTGTGGTCGTGTTTCAGATTCAGCTTCTGTGGTCGTGTTTCAGATTCAGCTTCAGCTTCTGTGGTCATGTTTCAGCTTCAGCTCCTGTGGTCGTGTTTCAGCTTCAGCTCATGTGGTCGTGTTTCAGCTTCAGCTCCTGTGGTCGTGTTTCAGCTTCAGCTCATGGGGTCATGTTTCAGATTCAGCTCATGTGGTCATGTTTCAGCTTCAGCTCATGTGGTCGTGTTTCAGCTTCAGCTCCTGTGGTCGTGTTTCAGCTTCAGCTCATGTGGTCGTGTTTCAGCTTAAGCTCATGTGGTCATGTTTCAGATTCAGCTCATGTGGTCGTGTTTCAGCTTCAGCTCATGTGGTCGTGTTTCAGCTTCAGCTCATGTGGTCGTGTTTCAGCTTCAGCTGCTGTGGTCGTGTTTCAGCTTCAGCTCATGTGGTCATGTTTCAGCTTCAGCTACTGTGGTCGTGTTTAAGCTTCAGCTACTGTGGTCGTGTTTCAGCTTCAGCTACTGTGGTCGTGTTTCAGCTTCAGCTCATGTGGTCGTGTTTCAGCTTCAGCTCATGTGGTCGTGTTTCAGCTTCAGCTACTGTGGTCGTGCTTCAGCTACTGTGGTCATGTTTCAGCTTCAGCTACTGTGGTCGTGATTCAGATTCAGGTCCTGTGGTCATGTGACAGGACCATAATCATATTACACGTAGAGCCAGCACTGAACGTAGCCACCCACAGGTGATGATGAGCCGTGGAGCTGCCGTATTGGAGTGGTGATCCGTTCCATTCAGTGTCATATATTTGACAGGACAAACGTGTGTTATGTCATACGTATTATGATTAAGGACATATGTTTCAGCTTTTTTATTAATCATAGTTAACTTAACATTATGGAATGTTCTGATATAAAAAGAAGATAAGTCCCAGATCATGTCTATGTAATGAATGCATTAAATGATAACATTATCTAAACCTGTTTGACTGGATACAGAGTAAAAACTATTTATGTCTGACCCAACAACATACCTGACAAAGTATCTGAACAAAATGGAACCAGGAGGCTGGAGGTATCTTTTTATTTTGCTGTCGCCTTCAGAGCTTCAGATTGACCATCACCCTGTTAGTGTTAGAGTGAATGAATCGGCCAATTCTCTCATCAGTAAAACTCCCTGGTGAACTCTTTAAAGGCACTGACATGTCAAACAAACCAGCTGGTTGATATTATAAGGGTCTGGACATGTGGTCCCTACATTGTCATGTCAAAATATTAAGCATAAATATACTCAGCACTTAACAACAACAAATTCTAAATGTATGTAGTGTTTTTTACACAGTACTTGCACTTGACACTTTACAAAACTGAGAATATACTCTAAAGCTAACAGATGATAAAATTAAACCTTCACTGTGCCCTGATCACTATTCCAAGATGGCGGCCAAAGTTCTCACATCCCAGCAGCCAATGCTCGGTCTGGGTATACTATGTCTATGGTCAGGACCTTCCAATGCTCTACAAGCTAATTGGATGTGTCCAGGGTGTGATTTATTTTTTTAAAAACAGCAGAAATGGTCTTTTTTTCTCATATTTTTTTCTTTAATTTCCTTCGCATCGGTGCACTGCGACCGCGTTGGCCAGGAAGAGGTCAGGGGTCGAAAGTGGCTTGTGGCTCTAGCTTTACAGTGCCCTGTACCCAGACTTAGCTGCTTCCCAGTTTGGGCAGTACATGGCATACGTTATTCCCCACTACAATGCAAATGTCATTCTCACAAACTCGCTTGGATCTCCCACCTGGATCCCCGCTCTTTTTCCACGTCAGGTCCTTTCATTGTTGAACAAACTTGTCTTGCAGATTCTTCCACTTCCACCAATCAGAGGCCACTTTTCTGGTCTTCTTTGCATCACAGTCTGCGGTGGGTCACATTTTTGGGAGATACGCGCAAGTCTCTGCGGGACACACACACACGTATGTCACATACACACACACACACACACACACACACACACACACAGGTAAATGGTAAATGGACTGCATTTATATAGTTCTTTTGCACCTTCATGGTTCAAAGCGCTTTACACTAGCCTCACATTCACCCATTCACCCCGTTCAGTGTCTTGCCCAAGGACACTTGGACATGTGGACAGAGCCAGGACGCGAACCGCCAACCTTTCAGTCATTGGCCGACCCACGCTACTAACTGAACCACAGCCGCCCAGGTCACATACACATTGCAGATGACTTGGCTTCAGAGCATAAATCCAGCCTAACCGTGTTGCCCAAAACCAAAGCGGGGGATGATCACCCCCATCCTCCCTAGCAAATCGCACCCAGGGTGTGGCCAACCACATTAAGTCAAAACGTTTCCTACAGTGTGTGGTTGACGCGCCTCCTTCAAATGCCTCAGTTTTCTACTGGTCAAAACCAATCACAAACCAGTCTTTCCTCTGATGTAATCTACCTAACTGGTAGATTACACTCTTACTGAAGTCAAAACATCTTTCCTGTTAATAAATGCCCCCAGGGTTAGCATTAGCATTAGCAGGTTAGCATTAGCATTAGCTCTCTGCTCTATTTTCAGCCGGAATTTCCAGTTGAAATCTTTCACTACAGCATCTCGGTCTGTGTCAAAGTCTTGCCGCTGCTTCTATAAACAAACCTGGGGTTTCACTTACCATTTGTCACAGCCTTGAACGCCTCTACCCAGAGCCACTGGAGATGCTCAATGTTGATTGGCTCCCGACAAAGAGGGTGGAGTTCCCAATTTCTGTAGAATTTTTAAAGCTGTCGGTCGCCTGCCTGGACAGACTAGTGGCACCACCGTCCAGTGTTGTGTCCGCCTAGGATGGGCGGGGCCAAGCTATTGTGACCTGCTTCCACAGGCTGCTTGAATAATGATGCCGTTGAGCAGATCGCCGCAGCAGCACATGATGGATGCTGCGGAGGCTGTCATCCATCAGTGCTGTAGGTTTGGACTGGTGGCTCAGAGTGGAAGTGCCCTCTCAGCCACAGCATGTGCACATAAATCTGCAGTATGTGACCTGTGTGAAAGCAGAGAATGAAGGCTCACATCCATCTGCTCAGCTTTATGCAGATGTGTGTGTGTGTGTGTGTGTGTGTGTCACTGCCGCTGCAGCTTCTACCATAATTAAGACAGAAATCTAGTGATTCATGTCCCAGTGAAACTGCACTGATTTGATGAGCAGGGGTTTGAACCTGACTATGTAAAAAGATGGGGGGGGGGGGTATTGATTGATGATTGAAATCCAGAGGAAACAGAAGAATTGATGAAATGCAACGTGGCGTCTGACATGGAAAAAAAATGGAGTCAAACGTTATGTCAATATTAATGACCTTACATTGGTGTATTATTCATTAGCCTCGTAAACTAGTCTACTAAACTAACCTAGTGAACGTCGAAAATACTTCACCCAAGTTGCAAACCTGGGGCATAATTTTTACCTCCTTATGTCCTAACTGCATTTACGCATCGACCAAATTTACTTGGCTGAAGAGACGCCAATTTACAAATTGTGTGAATAAGGGAAATTCTTTGGCAGCAAATGAGCATGTGTCTTTTAACTATAACAGTACAATAGGAAATATTACACAAAATGCTTTCACAGTAGGAATGTCTCACCCTGGCAACATGAAATAATGGCTTCAAAGCGCCGTAAAATACTGTCTTTCTCCTGAACTACGCTGTTTTTTTCACGTATTTTATGACGTTGTTCATCTTAATGTGTTCAGAAACACACAAAATGTGAATGTATCAGCCTGCCATCACCCTGGCCCCACATGTGCTCAGACAAGGCGCTAGTACCCCCGCTCAGAACCACCCTGGCACTGCACACACACACTGACAAGCACCACTATCGCTCTGACCCCCCCCCCCCCCCCCCCCCCCCCACCTCCCCACCACTGCTGTGTGTGCTCTGAAGCCCTCCCATTTCATTTTTATCCCCACATTTATTAACCCTAACCCCGAGAAAAACAAAACAAAAAACTACTGGAGTAATTTCTACAAAATTTTCAGGAAAGACCCCATTCAATTTTGGTGAATGTAGGTCAAAGGTCACAGTCACCAAAAATGTGTTTTCACAACAATGACAGATAGGACCAAGCAGGTCAGGGGGTGGGATTTGTTGCACCAGGTACCAGTTGTTTCTGTGTTGTTTATCATTTACAATTCCTTTATCTCTTTTCTTATTTATTCCTATATTTTATTTCCATCACATCTTCATTATTTTTATAACAGTGAAAAAATACTATGGATGGATTTTTGGATCAAATACAGTACTTTTATATATCACTGTTTCTAAAACTGTTCTAAAATGTATTTTTCTGGACTAATTACAAAAAGGCAACATGTAACTAGTGGGGGTCTATCCTATCTTGGTACCTGCGTTGACCCAGTAAACATGTAAGTGTTTAGAAAAGTCCCAGGTGGAGCGTTGGTCAAGGTCAAGCTGTCCAGAGGACCAGAGGAAATGAGGCATGTCCCCATGGTGTCTGTCTGCAGAAGTGTGGGACAGACTGGTTCTCTCTTTACAAAGATGTCCTCAGTGTGGTCATGTGACCTCAGTGTGGTCATGTGACCTCAGTGTGGTCATGTGACCTCAGTGTGGTCATGTGACCACATGTGATTAAATTGAATTGGTTTTGAATTGATATGTTTGTAGAAATTGATCCAGAGTCTTTTTAAATGTTCCCTCTGCAGAACCACAGTGCCACCTGGTGGATGTTTGAACACATGACCTGTATGTTTGCAATTACCTGCAGTCAAGTTTATTTATTTTGGGGATTCCCACCCATGTGACTCCTCCTGGCATGTCCACCATAATGACATAATTTAAACACCTCACCTGACCACCTGTGGGTCGTGCTTCATCTGCCATAGCCTCCTCCTGGTTGGCACTATACTTCTTTGTGTCGTATGTAATCAAACAATATGTTCATGAAAAACATTCATGAACCCATTTTTAATTAACAAGACTGGATTATAGCCTCTACGTTGTCATCAGGCTGAAGACAACTAATTCCTGTATTTCATGATGGAGTAAAAAGCAATTGTCAAAATAACGGGTAATTACTAAAGCCATGTGTTATTCTAATCACACCAGAGAATCCAAACCTCACCTGAAGCCTCTGGCCACTTCTGCTTTTGTCTGTCCTCCTTCACTGGATGTCTGAACATCCTATGTGAACAGCAGTACATTATACACTTAGTAGAGCTATTGTACATAATTGAATGTCATTTGTTACCTCAGCCTTGTCTTTAACTTTAAACATCTCACCTGAGCCTCCTCCTGGTCGGCACTACACTTCTTTGTGTCCTATGTAATCAAACAATGTTCATGAAAAACATTCATGAACCCATTTTTTTTTTTTATAAACAAGAGGACTAGGATATAGCCTAGCTTACATGTTGCCATGATGTATTTAGCATCTTTTCATTCATAATTATTGGAAATATCCTGTCAGTGATAATGTCTTTGCCTGTTGGCTACAGCACTACAAATTACACGGGGGGGAAAAATAACACACTTAGCTAAACCTCTCACTCTGAATGCTATTAAATTTGTTACGTGATTCTGTGTGCACTATACTTACAGGCGCAGTAGTGAAATATGTTCTAATGTTCTGTTTCTTTTTCAGTGCCATTGTCTCTGGAGCTTACAACATTGAAATTCAGACAATTACAAGTCCCGCATCTGTCAAGCGGGAATCCCACTTGACAGATGCGGGACGTTTCCAGTACATGGACGTCTGTTGTTTTTCTGACTCGCATGTGCGTGTGACTGACACCAGATCAGTGGTGTCCCACTAACCATCACTCTGTCGCAGCCAATAAAAACAGCGGATATGGGTCGTCGCATATCTGCTGTTCCGTCAATATCGGAACGAGGCAAAAACAAAACGTGAACAAAAGTAAAATAGTTTTTATTAATGCTACCATATGTGTAGTATATTGAAATAGTATTTCAAAATGAATGTAGATTTTTCCTATATTAAATTAAATTGACAAATATTGGTAGGGACTATTTTGCAATCCCCAAACATTGGTTGTGACATGTCACGACCATCTATATAGAATCCTACGCCCATATAATTATCTATAAATAATGAAAACTGAGAATTTATGAACTGAAAATTATCCATTTAAAAAACATGTGAATAACCTGAATAACTAAGAGCAACCTGAAATGTCTTAAGTCACTATAATTATAGAAATATTTTGCCTGTTACTACGTATTTTGTGTTTTTGTAATTGTAATGTAAGCTGTGATTGAGGCAAATGGTGACAAAATGTGATTAAAATGTCACTTTTTTTTCTTCAGACGTGTCCAGTTGTTAATGTTCTTCACATTTTGAGGGAAACATTATAGATGTAAACATTATCTGAACTTGACTGGTCTGGTCTTTTTCACATCATATTGGACTGAATGTGGAACTGAACTAACTGAACTGTTTACAGCAGGGGTGTCCAACTCCAGTCCTCGAGGGCCAGTGTCCTGCATGTTTTAGATCTTTCCCTCTTCCACATGATTCAATTTAACCCTGTAACAGTTATATATACACAAAGTATATATACAAAGAACAAAGTAAGCAATAAAATTAACATAAAGGGCCAACATCCATAAAAGGATCAAAAATGAGTAATAAACCAATAAAATAATTAATAACATGAACAAAGTTAGACACAAATGCAACAAAATAAAAGAATAAAATAAAAAACAAAATGTAGAGAAAAAAAGTGCAACAAAATGAACAAATCCCATAAATATTTACAAAATTCTGAATAACTTGGAAAAACGTGCCCAAAAAGAAAAAAACAGAACTAGTGTGGATGGCTTAGTTTCAATCACTTTCCTTTCCTTTCCTTTCCTTTCCTTTCCTTTCCTTTCCTTTCCTTTCCTTTCCTTTCCTTTCCTTTCCTTTCCTTTCCTTTCCTTTCCTTTCCTTTCCTTTCCTTTCCTTTCCTATCCTTTCCTTTCCTATCCTTTGCTTCATTTCCTATCCTTTCCTTTTTTTTAATTGTTTCTACTAAGTTTTGTTTGTGGTACAGGTACCAAAAGGTAACTAATTTAGAAAAAGGCTAAATTAAAAACACTGGGATCATTTTTCAACACTAGTTCATTTTTTTTTTCTTGTTTTCTGGTAAAAAATATTTTGCAAATTTTACTATGTTATTCATAAGTTCGTAAATATTATTAGTTTTTCTTCATTTTGTTGCTCATTTTATTTTTCTAAATGTAGTTTTTTTATTTGATTATTTTTTCCTTAATTTTGTTCCATTTGTGTTTTGCTCATTTGTGTAATTTTACTGACCTTTGATTTTAAGTGTATTAAGCCTTAAAATAAATGCACTACTATACAAAATTGACCTTTGACATTTATTTTGGGGTACCCTCATTTATAAATTACTTTGTCCAGTTAGGATATATATTTATATATTTTGTTTATACTTTTATATTTTTCATGAATTCTTAATGTAAAAACATATTTGACTGAAAAACACTTAAAACATTTGATTTCACAATGATTCTAAAATCATAAAAAAATACATAAAAATATTCAAGTTAGTTATGAATTCTGAAACGTTGATGAACATAAGGTTGAATGAACAAATTAAATGTGGTTTAATCTAGAGAGGATTTTTTTTTTTTAACTTAACTGTTTTAAAGAATGATTTGTAGATTTCTTCATATGAAATGACTAAAACAGTTTAAAAAAACAGTTTCCTCCATTTAGTAATATGGTTTTATTGGTGATTTATGTTTTATTCTCAGAAAAAGTCATTAAACAAAATGGTGGATTATGGAGCTTAACGATTTGTTGTTGCTTCTGTAAAAAGAATTTAAAGATTGCTGATGTTTTTTCTCACATTCTTCACTCATCTTTGATAAAAGGAAATCTACACTCCTTGTTCTTCTTCTATGGTTGTTTCCCGTTGTTTCTCTCCAAATCGTCACAGCGTCAGTTTGTTACACCCGCCCTCTGACTCTATACTTCACCATGATTGGTCGTCCAGTTTCAGGGAAATTTCAGGACATTGAGCGAAACTAGACTACTACGGTAGCACATTCGATTTGCTATAGCTAGTGTGGGTCTAGCAGGAGTAGGCTGCAATTGCACCTCATCATCAAAACGATAAAGTTCACCAAACATTTCCAGTTTCCGTGCGCTCATGTAGCTATGACAGTTGCACATAAACAAAGTTTTAAGATCAAGTAGAGCCGGTAAGATTGCTGCGAGGTGATATCAATTCGCGGTGGCCAAGCGTTCCAACAGGAAGTATGAATTGCTGTTAGTTGTCAAACAAATGCATGGTTGGTTTAACTCCTAGATCACTCTACCACCACAAAAATGTACATCCACAGCCTGATATAATAAGTGATTAGCTTTGGGTGAGGCTGTTTTAGTGGATGGCTAACATAAAGGACATTCACTTTCACTAGCCTAGCAACAGCTACCTCTGATTTTATAAAGACTGCATGAAATTACAAAAAAAAAATCTCTACATATTTCCTCACTTGGAAAATAGGTCTGATGTAAAAATATTCCGGAGTATCACTTCAATATGAATATTTTAATGTAATTTGACTTTTTTCCATTAAAATCTGTAGTTTTCATTATTTATAGGTAATTATGATCATATTTTACTTCTCTGACCCAATGTAGATCTAATTATTCTGTATGTAGAACCTGAATTAAAATAATTTAAGTCAATATCTTCATTATTATTTATCCTGCGGGCCAGATTGGACCCTTTGGCGTGCTGCATTTGACCCCCGGGCCTTATGTGTGACACCTGTGCCACAGAGGTAAATTTAGTGTGTATGTGTGTAAAGGTAGAAAGTGCTTATAATGAACTGATGTGTGGTGTGTGTGTGTGTTCTGATGTTGCAGAAGTGCCAGTTTTTCTCAGACCACTCGGAGCAGCCTGTTGGTAGGAAGCGACTCGGCCGTCCAGAAACTCTCCCACGGCTTCTCGCACTGTCTGAACGGCATGGGCGCTCAGCTGCACGGCTTCTACAGCCTGCCCAAACCAGGGAAGCACCAGCCGCCACCGCACGACCGCTCCCCCCAGGAGGCCTGTTACGTTCTCCCGCGGGGCTACAGCTCCGAGGCGCCGGCTCACGGAGGCGGCCTGGGCGAGCCGGAGCTGGAGAACGAGGAGGTGTACACCTTCCAGACACCGTGCAACGCTCTCGCCACTGCACACAGCAATGAACGCCCCACCGACAATTACGACCTTCCCACGCCGCCCGGATCCTTCTATCAGATCCCTCGGACATTTGATAAAAATCACAACGCCTTAACGCCTTCCAGCTCTGAGTCGTCCTGCGCCCCACCCCCAAGGCCACCCAAACCCAGCCATGGCTCTGAAGGTCCGTGGGGTAGTCCTCAGTCTACGGGGAGTCAGAATGGAGAGGTGACCACGTCCACGGTGTCGCTCATCCCACGCAGGAATACGCTCCCCGCTGTGGAGAACATCCGTCTTCATAGAGGTAAAAAGTTCCCCCAGGCAGCGTACTGGACCCTCTTTAATATTCTTTTCTTGTCCTGTTAGATCCTTGACTGTTTGCTTCTAGTGGGAATCATTTTAAGTGTAACACCAAAACTATGGATTTTGCTGATAACACTGGTCTACAGTCAGAAGCCTCTGGAATCAAACTAAGGAAATTTTCCCACATGTGTGTTAGTGATAAAAGAAACTCAAGTCTTAAATTATGTTTGGATCAAGTTTCCAAGATAAGTCTGAGCTCAAAAGGACAAAGTTTACTTTTAATTTTACTTCATATTTTGTCATTTTTGTTTGTTTTTCTTTCATTTTACTAAATATTTTGGTAATTTCTGTTCACTTTATTCATTATTTTCATAATTTTAGTTTAAAGGAGTTATTCTATGGTTGTTCCATTAATATTGTTGTTGTTCATTGTTATTGAATACATTGTGTGTTGGTTCTATATTTTAAAAAAAAAGTCCAGATTGTTTTTTTTCCAGCAATTTTTAACAGCACACTTTACCGGTACTTCCGCATACATGTCCATGGCGCGTCTCTGATTTGCTCAGAATGTGGGAAGGAACACCCCCCCCCCCCCTCTGGTTCTGTGTGTGTTTACCATCCCAGAGTATCATCTAGCTAGGTTTTGTGCCGTTGCTAGTTTTGAAAACATGCAGTAAAATAACGAGGCTTTATTTCCACAGAGAACCAGTTTGATCCAACACTTTTTTCGAGTTTGTGCAGCAGCTACTGTGGTGGCACTCTTGTAGATGCTAATGCTGATGCTACTTAAGATTTGCTGCAATGGGGGAGGAGCTTAACCCCACGTGGGTGCCGCCATTGTCCTGGTGACGTGTAGTGGACAGACTTTTTCTGAGTGTCTGGTTTCTCTGTTGTTGAATGATGGTAAATCCATCAGTGGAGGGGACACACCTGCAGCAAACACAGCATGTGTTGGTAACTCTGGGTGACTCATAAGATTCCAAAAGGAGAAAAGTAGAAAAGTTGTTTTCAGCAGAATGACACCTTTAAGTATTTTCTTATTCTAGACATTTGCTAAATGTGCTGGTCTATTTTGTTGATTCTTTTGTTCCTTTCTGGTCATCTTTAACACTGTGGCACAGTGGCTGAGTGGTTAGCACTCTTGTCTCACAGCATAAGACCTGGGTTTGATTCTCAGACCGTGCAGGCCTTTCTGTGTGAAGTTCACATGTTTCTCTCCTCGTGTCTGGATGGGTTTCCTCCAGGTGCTCCAGTTTCCCCCATCACCCAAAAACATGTTTGTTTGAGTCAAATCCTCTAGCAGGTGATTCTGACCATTAGCCTGATTCTACAGCAGCAGATGGGTACCCAGGTGCCACCCATGGTGCCAGATCCCCCTGGCCTGTTTGATGGCCACGTCTGGCCCATGTACCTGAAACACAAAAACATGGGTTTTTGTGTTTCAGTGGGTGCCCACTGCTCCTTACAGGTTACCCCAACTGCACCAAAGAAAAGATAGGTTAAATGCAGAGGACACATTTTGTTGGAAAGTGTATAATGACAAATAAAATACTTTATCTTTACCAATAACACTGGTCTACAGTCAGAAGCTTCTGGAATGAAACTAATGAAATGATCCCACATGTGTTAGTGATAAAGAAACTCAAGTCTTAGGCTACATTTATACTGAGACGATGAAATAAGAAGACGCAAAAGTTGCGTCTTGTCTTCAGTTTTTTTCATCCATGTTTAGACGAGCATATTCAGGACAAAATCCTTGTTTATACGAAGATGCAACAGTAGGAGAAATACGATTGGATCGTCCTGCCAGGCCGCTATGTCATTTTACGCTTTTGAGGAATGTAATTGTCCACCCGTCTCTGTTCAGCTATGGTATGTGTGTGTAATGTCTGTACAATAACTGAAACAACTATTGTACATTTACTAGAGCTGCTAATGCTAATGCTAGTGCAGCTAGAAGATCTTTGGGGTCAAGGTTGTCCCACATGTTTGTTGCTTAATTGCTCAGCGTATGAATGTAACGTGAACATATGAGACTCAAAGACGCGCGCAATGTGAACATGTGCATTTCTTGCCATTTAGACGGAGATGCGATGCAGCGCATCTTCAGTACATCCCGCTCTGGAAGGAGTCTGAAGATTTGTTCATATTCACTCCCTGAAGGTCTCGGCTTCGTGTAAATGAAAGACACTTCTGATAAAATATGCCGTCGTATTTAGCTGCAATCGTTCTCGTGTAAATGGACTCTTATATGATGGTTGGATCAAGTTTCCAAGATCAGTCTGGACTAAAAATGTGAAATAGAATGAAAATAATCTAATTTTACATTTATCTTTGGAAGGCAGTATGAACAAGATATTAACAAATAGCTAACAAATGTTAGCTATTTCTTAAGTTAATTTACTAAGTTAAATGATTTACTAATCGTTAATAAATGGTTAATACATAATGAAGAAACATTTACTAGTAGGTAATAAATGGTTAATACATAGTGAATAATGTGGAGTTTTATAAAGTCTTAGTAGCATATTTATTGTGAAGAAGATCCTTTCTAAAAAAAAAAAAAAAAACTTGTTTCCACAGGGAATGACTGGGAAGTTTTCACTGGTCTTTTATTGCTATGGCTACTCTAATCCCCAAGAACAGTCACACGTCTCAATGTGTGATGTTTTCTAAGCTGTAGTGAATTTGGTCTGAAGTTGGGTATGAGATGTGTTCAAATGTAATGTATTTAATATGTTTGCGTATATTAGAAACAGTGGCGGAGGTTTGCTACTTTTTTGTAGGTTATTCTGTTATTGGTCTGTATGTGGAACCGGAATTAAAATGAGTTCCACAGCCTTGACTGTGGAATTTTTGCACTTTGCAAGTCAGCCCGTGGACCGCAATGGAACCTTAGGTGGGCCGCATTTGGTCCCCGGGCTGCATGTTTGAGACCCATGATGTAATCAGAGGAACATGAGCTGAATACATGTGAGACTTAAAGCACTTGTTGGACAACAGAACACATGAGCAAAGATCTAAAACATGTGAAGAGCCAGTGTATGTCAGGAATCATGACTGATGAGATGAACTGCAGCGCTAAGATAACGCTAAGCTAACACTAACCTAATGCTAAGCTAACACTAAGCACGCCCAACAGTATTATTTCTCTATCAAATAAAACTTAATGAAGAAGCCAAAGACGGGGAAAAAATAATAAAAAGTGGATTTTCCATTTTATTGTTTTCCTTTTTTCATTATTATTATTATTATTATTATTATTATTATTATTATTATTATTATTATTATTATTATTATTATTATTATTATTATTATTGTTATTGTTGTTATTATTATTATTATTATTATTATTATTGTTATTATTGTTATTATTGTTATTATTATTATTATTATTATTATTATTATTATTATTATTATTGTTATTATTATTATTGTTATTATTATTATTATTATTATTATTATTGTTGTTGTTGTTATTGTTATTATTATTAGTAGTAGTAGTAGTATTTTTTATTTATTTTTTTTTACCCCTCTTGTCCAGCAGGCTAACAGCAGAGTGTGGGTGACTTTTGGGGGAATTTCAGAACATATATGAGGCTCCCCTTGATATTCTACTGACTTTCTTATGAGTTTAAAGGAATAAAGCTTATGTTACACTGCTCTACATGTTTATTTCTAAAGTGTGTTCTTCAGACATTAAATGTATTAAATCTTTCATCCTTTAATCAGATGAATCATTAAACTAATAACTTTAGTGTTGGTTAGTTGATGTTTTTAATATATATGATGGTGTGTTATTCCACATATATGCTGCTTTATGTTCATGTAAACAATGGATCAGTAAATATTTCACTAGAAAGAACCTGTAAAGTGAATGGATCATAATGTGCAGACAGTGTTTGAAGTAGATCTGGTAGATGTGACACCAATATTCCTTTGGACTGAAACCCTTTCTCTTCTTCATTCTAACTATTTGACATTTCGAGTCCAGACTAAATAAAATGAACAAAAAAGACTAAAATATTCAGTAAATTGAAAATTAAACTTTCATACTTTGAGCTCAGACTGATCTTGGAAACTTGATCTAACCATCATTTGACTTGTTTTCTTTATCACTAACTCTTCTCTTAAGAGAATCATCCACTTTGCCAAAACTCAACTTCTGCCAGATTTGGTTGACTGGTTACTATGGCCTGCATAGCAACCACCGGTTACTATGGCCTCCTTAGCAACCACCACATCCACAGCTTACAAATCCACAGAAGGACTACTCGGGTACCGTATGGGGACTACTCTGATAGTGTACAGGGACTACTCCAGTACTGTATGGGGAATACTACAGTAGCATGTGGGGACTTCTATAGAACGTACGGGGACTACTCCGGTAGTGTACGGGAACTGCTACGGTAGCATACGGCGACTACTCCAGTACCATACGGGGACTACGCTACCGTACGGGGACAGGCCTGTACATGGTGTAGAAATGTGGGGGTTAGTTTTCCGGGGCGAACGCCTCCATCTTTCCTGTGGAACGGCGGTGACTGTGCACTTCCTGTTCCTCCCCCTCTTTCTCTCACTCTTTCCCTCTTCCTCTATCTCTCATTTTACTGATTTATCACTAGCAGCTGAGCAGAAACAAAGGAGCCAGTCTAGCAGACACTGTTCTGTTCAGACGCTAATGAAATTCAAGCCATACAAACTGCTCCAGAATGCCCCGTTCCAGGCTGATAAGCAATTAAAAAAAACCAAGCAGCAGCGCTCGCACACAATGCACGGCCTCTTCCTGTTCTTCTCTGTTTGGCCAGGACTGGTATCGCCAACAATGAGAAATGACCTGTGACCCTTGTTAGTGAAGCTCGAGGCTGTTGATACACCTGTGCTGCAAAGACTAATTATAAAGCAGTCAGCCATTTAATGAAAAGTCAATCACATTCTGTTTGTTTAATTAGAAACATGATTTAACTCCCTGAAATGTCAGGCCTGTACACGTTATTGGCAGATCTGTTGTTTGTGCTGCTTCTGCACAGTGTTAATACAACACTAACAGAGTTACATTTAACACTGCCTCAGTCAACATGTGATCACATTTACATTGAACTAGACCTGAGACAAGTATCCACTTTAGCCATTCAATTCAGTTTTTTGTTGTGGTCACGGTTTTTTCCCGTCTCCTTCCTATGCTGCCCCCCACCCCCACCCCATCCACAGATTCACGGACACTGTCCAACAATGAGCACTAGTAGTAAGTCCAGGTCCAGTAGTACCCCAGCTCCAGTACTACCCAGCTCCAGTACTACCCAGCTCCAGTACTACCCAGCTCCAGTACTACCCAGCCCCAGTAGTACCCAGCCCCAGTAGTACCCAGCTCCAGTAGTACCCAGCCCCAGTAGTACCCAGCTCCAGTAGTACCCCAGCTCCAGTAGTACCCAGCTCCAGTAGTACCCCAGCTCCAGTAGTACCCAGCCCCAGTAGTACCCAGCTCCAGTAGTACCCCAGATCCAATAGTACCTCAGCTCCAGTAGTACCAAGCCCCAGTAGTACCCCAGATCCAGTAGTACCAACCCCCAGTAGTACCTCAGCCCCAGTAGTACCCAGCTCCAGTAGTGCCCCAGATCCAATAGTACCTCAGCTCCAGTAGTACCAAGCCCCAGTAGTACCCCAGATCCAGTAGTACCAACCCCCAGTAGTACCTCAGCCCCAGTAGTACCCCAGCTCCACTTCATACTTTTCACACTGTTACATTTCTTTGTGAATAAACAGTTTTCCAGTTAACTTGAAATCCCAGTATTGTTAATATAACTAGCTTAGCTTTAGCTTTATTTCCTCTACTAGTGCTAATATAACCAGCTTAGTTTTAGCTTCATTTCCTGTACTAGTGCTAATATAACTAGCCTAGCTTAACTTTATTTCCTCTACTAGTGCTAATATAACTAGCTTGGCTTTAACTTAATTTCTTATACTAGAAAAAAAATTAATAGAAAAAATTCTAACTCATGTTTTTGGTGAAAAATCTGGCATTTTATTTTTAGGCCATATCAGCCAGCCCAACACTGTACCTAGAGTTACATTTCCAAAGTCAACTTTACACTAGTAAGAATTAATATTTTATATGAATTCAGTCAGCTTTTACATTGTGTGAGTAGTAACACCCATAGTGTTGTTCATATTCAAAACTGAAGAGTTGTTGAAAACAAAAGATGCAAAAGTGACATTTCGTCTTCAGTTTTTACATCCGCGTTTAGACGAGCATATTCAGAAGGAAATCCTTGTTTATAAGAAGGCTTAAAAGTAGGGCGGTACGATGGTGCAGTAGTTAACACTGGTGCCTCACAGACAGAAGGTCTCTGGTTCTATTCCCACACCAGACCTTTCTGTGTAGAGTTCACATGTTCTCCTCATGTCCACATGGGTTTCTCCAGGTACTCCAGTTTCCTCCCACCATCCAAACACATGCACACTGGTTAACACTGGTTAACCTAAATTGTCCATAGGTCAAAGCGGGTTCAGATGACGTCCTTGGGGTTTCGGTGGCATGTCTTTTGTTGGTGCTGGTGGAGTGATGGCAGCCTCCTCCTTTTTTTGTCATCTCCTGTTTCACTTCTGTTGGTGGCACGGTGGGTGCACTCAGGAGGACTTGTTTACACATGTATGGATAGAACTCTGTGATGAATGAGGGTCAAAGGCTCACCAAAAGCATCATGGGTAGCTCCATTGTAGCCAATGGGATGCTACATACAGTATGTACATCAGGGGTTCTCAAACTTTTTTGGCCCAGGTCCCCCTTGGAGGGGTGAAATTTTTCCATGTCCCCCCTCATCCTCGCGATACTGAAAATGATAAAAAACCACTTCAACAATGATTATTATGAAACAATGATAACCTTTTTTAATAGTGCTTTTGTGCAAACCAGCGACATTTTCAGGTATTATAATATAAATGAACACTTCAGAAACAACAATTTTAAATAATTTTAAAATAATAAACGGAACAAAAGACACACAAAACCGTGTGTGTGTGTGACAGACAGACAGACAGACAGACAGACAGACAGACAGACAGACAGACAGACAGACAGACAGACAGACAGACAGACAGACAGACAGACAGACAGACAGACAGACAGACAGACAGAGACTTAATGAGAGGGATGATCTTGTCAAACTCAATATAACTATCAATGTACTTTCTCTTTTTAGGGTTAGGGCGTTTGTTTTTGTCATTGTCATTTTCATTGTCATTTCTTTTACCACTTCTTGAGGAACTTGGCGGACACAAAAATCGATCCATGTTCGCTGCAGGGTGGCTAAAAATAGCCTGTGACTCGCTCCGTCTCAATTTAGTCAAGCTGGCGTCAAACAGCGCTGTTACTTCCGCCCGCTCGCTACAAAATAAAACTTCCGCATTTCAAAATAAAACAGCAAAAAAAAAAAAAACTTTAATAATTTCTCGTACTCCCTGGACATGCGCCACGTCCCCCTAGGGGTCCGCGGACCCCAGTTTGAGAACCGTGGATGTACATGACGTACATAAATACTATGTACAGTAATGTACATAGTATTTATATCTCAGAGACGAAACATTGAGGTAAAGGTTTTTCGTTACTTGGATTAGTCCTTAGCTGGGTCTTTTGTATTTGTATTTTTTTCAGTGGAAAATGTACTGTGTCCAAGACTTTCACTTTCAGAGCTCTTTTTTTTATCTTGTATTTAATGTAATTGTAAATACTGATTTCTCTCCTCCTCTTTTTCCGTAGGATCTTCCTTTGAAACGAACAGCCATCACCGTCCCATCCACTTCAACAGCTCGGGCCAGTCGGTGGAATCAGTTAACGACGGCTTCAGTTCTTACCTTGTGAGTCGCTCTGTTCTTTCAACTGTTTCAACTGTTTCAAGGATTAATAACCAACTGAAAAAGCAGTGATGTCATCACACAAGCAAACAACTACAACATGTACAGAGATGTCAAAGTCATTTTAGTTTAACAGAGGAGTTCAAAGTACTGCAGTAGAATTACAGCCACGACTGAAAAAAAATTGTCTGGTAAAAGTAGAAATACTCATTCAACTCCTTTACTGAAGTAAAAGTACAAAAGTACAACTTCTCAACTGTCATAAAGTAAAAAGTAAAACTGTATTATTTTTTTGCTATTAATATAATATTTATTTAAGCAGGAAAAACAAGAAAATTTTCAAAAATATCCAAAAAATAAATCCTTTAAAAGGGAGTTAGTGTGTAAATGATGTGTTTTATTGGGTCACGGTACTCAGTTTAGTTTGTATGGACAGGACATTTAGGAAAAATTCAATTATAAAAGAGCAGAATTATGAGATTTTTAAAAAAAAATGCCAATCATGAATCGTTACATTTTTCTTTGCTTGAATTAAGTAAAAAAATAAAAAATAAAATAAAAAATCATGAATTATACAAAAATCTTGAATTAAAAAATGCAAAAAGTAAATATTGAATTAGCAGGGGAAAAAAAGCTTGAAATCAGCAATAAAATAATCTTGAATTAAGATAAATGAATTAAAATGAAAATCTGCCAATGCAACCAGTGAGAATGATCTTAGATTAATTAAATCACATTTTCCAGATCTATTGCCAATAAGTCAGTTCTTAAATCTGGCTTAAACGTTTTGTCTTTAGCTGATTTTGTGTGATGTTAAAGGGATAGTTCACTATTTTTACCTCTGCCAAGAAGGTTATGTTTTCACCACAGTTTGTTTGGACGGATTTTTATGAAATTTTCAGGGTACATTTGTAATGGGGACATCTATACATGATTTGATTTTGGTGGTGATCTGGGGGGGGTGGGGGTCTGCGCTCTCAGAGTGCTTTTCTAGTTTTCACATGAATGTGTACGGGATCACCAACTTTACTCTGGTGCACCCACAGTGACTTACCCCCAACAGTGTCCCGTGGGTCGAGTTCTGGTCCGGGTTTGGTCAAAGCGAAAGTAGTCTGGGCAGGTTTCCTGGGGTCAACAAAGTAAAACGTCTTTCTTCTCAAAAGCGTACGTGTTTGATTGAGTGATTTATTTACATAACAAAACTGTCACGGAACAAAAACTCACACCTCGTAATTACTTGGAGCTACTTTCTCTCAACAGCGATCAATGCACGTTGTCACTGCTAACTGCTGTGCATTTTAGCAAACAATTTTCGTCAGTATTTGCGGCTGCTACGTGCAGGTGCACCACTGTTAGCAGCGACAACACACATTGATCACTATTGAGAGAAAGTAGTTCCAAGAACTTATGACGTGTGAGTTTTACTTCCATATTGGTTTTATTATGTAAATAAATCACTCATTCCAACACATACTGTTTTGAGAAGAAACACCTTTTATTTTGTTGACCCCAGGAAACCTGCCGGGACTACTTTGGCTTTGACAAAAACTGGACCAGAACTGGGCTCACAGGACACTGTGGGGGGGTAAGTCAGTGTGGGTGCACCAGAGTAAAGGGGCGGAGTCAGTGTGGGTGCACCAGAGTAAAGACACTGATGACAAACACATTCATCTGAAAAATACTGAACTGTCCCTTTATGTGTGATGACATATTTGGACTAGAAGTGAGAAAAATCAACTTGGTAAGAGTTAGATTTTTTCCCCACATGTGTAGATTAAATATGAATGATATTTAATGGTGATTAATTGAAATTAATCCACAAGAATCCTTTGATTAATCTTATTAAACACGTTAATTGTTTGACAGTCCTGATTAATACCTACCTCCAGAAATGATTTTATAATTATTATAAGTCTGACCTTTGACCTATCTGTCTGTCCACACCAGAGACCCAAACCCCCCCTGACTCGCTCTGACAGCGGAAACTCGGATGACAACTACGTTCCCATGAATCCCGGCTCGTCGCCGCTCAGTGCCGCCCAGGCCGACAGTCCCAAGAATATTTACATTCCTATGAGCCCTGGGCCACATCACTTTGATTTCCCAGGATTCTCTGCAACGTTACCTGCCCGGAAGGGGAGCAGCGCCTCCTTGTGTCACCGTCCCAGTCGCCTCAGTGACGTCACACCACCTCCTATCAACCGCAACCTCAAACCCAACAGGAAATGTGAGTTTCTGACACAAACATTTGGATGTAGTCCAGTTTTTTAATCACTATTTGGAAATGCACGTTATTTCTGCAGAATTTATTAGTCATTTATTTTGACTTAAACACGGCTCTTACAAGCCTTGGCGACTTGTAAGAGCCTGGGGCGGCTGTGGCTCAGTTGGTAGAGCGGGTCGTCCAATGACTGAAGGGTTGGAGGGTCACATCCCAGCTCTGGCTGTCCACATGTCCAAGTGTCCTTGGGCAAAGACACTGAACCCTGTCTTAAGTCTCCCAGTAGGACTGACCTTTGACCTTAGAAACCTACTGGTGTATGATTGTGTGTGAATGGGTGAATGTGAGGCTAATGTAAAGAGCTTTGAACCATGAAGGTGGAAAAGAACTATAGAAGTGAAGAACATTTAACATTTACAATAGTCTGAACATTATACATGTAGTGTAAATGTATATATTAGTGATATACTGTAGTTATATTATAATTAATTCATCATATAATATATACTAGTGCAGATACTACTACTAATGTGTGAAATGAGTTGAAAAGAGCAGAAAGAAAGACTAAGCTAAGCTAACTAAGCTAACATCATCATTATTATTATTAACCTATTATTATTAAGATAGCACCACATCTCATTTCACCAGTTGAGGAATTCACATCTTGGTCATGGTCCAGTATCTGCACAGTAGCTGCTCTGAACATTTGTGTCTTGGGTTTGTCATTTCCAAGTGTGCTATTCACAGAGGCTTTAGTAAACACCAAGTGTCTTTAAATTATTCGTATTTCAAACCTTTACATGTGAATGTATTTAACACCAGCAGCATATGGAAGCATCTGGAACTTCCTGTTAACTGTAACCGCATGGTCCACCTTGGCGCTGTCTGCACAGTAACATTAGTGCTAATGTAACATTAGTGTGGTTACTACCGTTAATGTTTGCCCTGGTTCCATACCTATATCAACTTTTAGTACCCAACTCTCTCTCTCTCTCGCTCGCTTCCTGTGTATGAGTGAATAACAAAATCGTATTGGGGTAAAAAAAATCAGACTTGGCAATGCTCAGAGTGGCAAACAGAGAAATTCAATTAGTTTAAAATCTTTGTTTTCTTATGTTGTAATGGTGTGAATCTTTGCACTAGAATCCATAGTACTGGTATTTTACCCTCCAAATTTTGGGTCATTTGGTGGAGTTGAAAATGATAATTCACAATTAAATTGAATTCAAAATAAAGTCACTGGTTTATTCTGATCTTCATTCTGTAGTCAATAACTCCTCTGACATGGAAACACTTAGTTCCTCTGTAACATTATTGCTGTCATTCTGTACATGCACTTGGTCTGGTTGCCATGACGATGCACATATTTGTTGTTGATGAAAGACATATCCCACTGTGGGCATTACTTTGTTGATTCCTATGGTTGATTGGGTTGAGCTGCTGCTTCGTAATTCTGACAAAAATTAAAGTCAATCATCACATGTTGATTGTAGAAACCAACGCAAACCAGGAAGTGGACGCCATTGTTTTCTTCCAGTAGATATCCAGACGTTAAGCGGCTGTTCTGTCCAATCAGAACCCTCTGTACCTCCAGCTTTGTATTTTTGTATTTTCTAGACCACAGGTGTCAAACTCCAGTCCTTGAGGGCCGGTGTCCTGCATGTTTTAGATATTTCCCTCTTCCATGTGATTCAGTTTGACCCTTTAACTCCTAATTGGTAACATGAGCAAAGTAAGACACAAATGGCAGAAAATCAAAGAAAAATACTACAATTAAAAAAAACAAAAAAACAAAATGTAGAGAAATAAACAAAATGAGCAACAAAAAATAATAAATATTTACAAATTGACAAATAATGTGGAAAATTTAGAAAAAAAATTACTAAAGAAGAAAACTAGTATTGAAATTTGATCCCAGCAATTTTTAATTTGCCTTTAAAAAATGTTTAAATAAAATAAAAATGCACAAAACTAAAAGGAAAATGGTTGAATTTTTCTGAATATTTAAACTAAATCATCCATTCAGAACGCATCAGCGCTGACACTTAAAGAGTTAATAATCAGCTCCTCATCAGACTGATAATGATGCAATGACCTCCAGGTGTAATGGAAGAGGGAAACATCGAAAACATGCAGGACACCGGCCCTTGAGGACCACAGTTCGACACCCCTGTTCTAGACTATAAGGTGCACTTAAAATATTTTAATTTTCTCTAAAAATGACAGTGTGTCTTATATATGGATTCATTCTGGTTGTTCTTCATGACTTTTTACAGATTTTGACTTCACTCAATGTGCCTTTATATATGAAAATAACTAGGACTAATAAATATGTTGACTAGAGCGGCATAAACCTGTTTCCATGGAAACCTTTGTTCACAATGAACATGTCCATGGAAACATGAAGGAAATGGCTTCAATTCTGAATTATTTTATTCAGAATAAATAATTGTGAATTAAAACCCATCGTGTAAACATAGCTAATGAGACATTTTTTGAAAATGGAAGAAGTGGAGACTCATCTAATTGCAGCTCTTCTCCCTAGACTTGTTTTTTTGAGTATTTTTTTTATTTTTACAATTGTCTGCTGTTGTTTTCCTCAGCGAAGCCAACACCTCTGGATCTGAAGAACAATGGGATCATTGACGAGCTGCCGTTTAAGAGTCCAGTCACCATGTCCTGGACCAGACCCATGTGAGTCTGATACTGTCCTTTAACTGAGGTTACCCTAGGGTGCTCACACACACACACACACACTCACACACACTCACACTGACACTCACACACACGCACACTCACACACACATACACACACACTCACACACTCTCACACACACACACACACACACACACTCACACTGACACACACACTCACACTCACACTCACACACTCACACACACACACTCTCACACACACACACACACACACACTCACACACTCACACACACACACACACACACACACTCACACACACACACACACACACACACACACACACACACACACACACACACACACACACACACTCACACACTCACACACACACTCACACACACACACACACACACACACACACACACACACACACACTCACACACACACACACACACACACACACACACACACACACACTCACACACTCACACACACACACACTCACACACACACACACACACACTCACACTCACTCACACACGGATTCTCACACACACACTCGTACGCACATGCTCACACACGCACACTTGCATACGCTCACACACAATCATTTACACACAGATGCTCATACATTCACACACACACATGTTCGCACACACTCACAAGTACACATGCTCGCAGTTGCTTACACAAACACACACACTCGTACACACACATGTCCCTACAGTTGAGTGTTGTTGGTACCAGCTGTTTCCTGTCTGTCCTTCAGGTCTATGAACTCTATGTCGTCGCAGCACTGTCGACCCATTTCTACCCAGAGCATCACCAGCACTGACTCTGCTGACAGTGAGGAGAATTATGTGGCTATGGTGAGTCCTGGGGAGGGGTAGGGTGGAGGGGGGTGTATTACGATTTTCTTGATAAAAATTGATATCACGATTCTCTGCACAATTTTTAAAATTAAGTTACAATTTTATTCAACTTAAACCCAAAAGATGCATACTAGCCATTTGCATAATAAAATATTTAAGTATTGAACTGTCATTGAATTATTGTTGAACTATTAATTTAGCCGTTCATTACGTGTAATATTAATGAATAGATTTATTATTATTATTATTATTATTATTATTATTATTATTATTATTATTATTATTATTATTATTATTATTATTATTATTATTATTATTATTATTATTATTATTATTATCAGTTAGCTTAGTTGATATTTGTTGTTTATGTAAAAACTTCAAAATGCCACCAAGTATCGTTTATCTAATGTTTTTTTTTTTAATCCTTCATGCTCTATAGTGTAATAAATGAGGCCATAGTGTCTTTAGTGATGTGATAATAGATTGCTGCAGTTATTTCCTTTTTCCTGCTAGAGCTTTGTTGTGTTTAGTGTCCATTATAGAAGTCTGTTTTTTTGGACATGGATTTTCAAGGGTTTTGTTTCGTATTGTTTCTTCATACTGGTGTTTGAGGTGAATAAACAGGTTGGTTGTATTTTCCTGCTTTACTGATACTGGAACAGAACACAGATAATGTTGACATGTTAGCCTCACGTTAGCTCAGAAGCTAACTGAGCTAACAGCTGTTATGTTTTTGTCTGTAAGCACCAATTTGATTGGTGACTGGTCTTAAATGACACAGTGTGCTCTTTGTTGGAGTGATTCACTTGTGTTTCAGTGTGTGACTCAAACCCTGGCTTACATCCCTTCAGCAGAACCCAGCGTCTACCTCCCCAGCAGTGAGTGGCACCAGCAGCCCTGCCCCCAGGAAAGGTGGAAACGTGGACTATCTGGCCCTGGACTTCCAGCCCGGCTCCCCCAGCCCCCACCGAAAAGTAAAAACAGCACTCATGTTTATGCAGCTCTGGAAAGTCTTTAAAAGTCTTTAATTCTGTGTGAATAAAATGTGTGAATAAGTTTGCGTGGTAGTTGAATTTCAGAGTTTATTTGACCGTTCTTATAATAAAACATGTAACCAGAGGCTTATTTCCACCGTGGGCCCTAAATTATTATCTAGAATATTTTAGATATTGGTAAATCTAAACAAGGCTATTGACCCCCCCCCCCAAAAAAAAATTTAATCATTCGTTGATCTCCCCATCACCACCACCCTGAACATTTAAGCAACATCCATCCATTAGTTTTTGAATTATATTGTAGACAGACACAAAGATAGACAGGCAGACACAGACAGACAGACAGTCCCACAGACAGTCCCACAGACAGTCCCACAGACAGACGGTCCCACAGACAGACAGACAGACAGTCCCACAGACAGACAGACAGACAGTCCCACAGACAGACGGTCACACAGACAGTGACTTTGTTTTTCCAGCAGTAGTGACTTTATTTGTTTTGCAGTGATAGTAACTTTATTTCTGGTCTCTGCAGCCGTCTACATCGTCCGTGACCTCAGATGAGAAGGTGGACTACGTCCAGGTGGACAAAGAGAGGACACAGGCACTGCAGAATACGATGCAGGAGTGGACGGACGTGCGACAGTCGACTGAACCGGCGAAAGGCCTGAAGTCCTGACACCGACGTGTGCAGAAACCCACCCACCTTAGTCCAGCAGCTGTGGCTCATGTTCCTTCCACCATCAACACCGGTGGCTTTTTGAATTGTACGATTTTCTCATGCTTGTGCGCTTACGTAAAGTTTCAACTGAGCTGGGAACTTAATTTTTGCGTTAACTGTCAGGGACTAAACTATAATGTGTCACCTTTCAGACTTATTCAGGACTAAAATGTCAGCTTCCAAAAAACTACCATAGGACATTTACAGATACATTTATTTTCTGTTTTTTTCCCCTATGGAAGTAAATCTGTTTCATCAGATTTTGAATTTTAAAAACCATTGAATTTTTAACACTCAATATTTTTTGCACTAAAATAAAAAATCAGATTTTTGTTGTCTCGGAGTTCAACTATGTTCATAATTTTAGAATAAAACATTTTCGTTTCGTCATTTGAACCCGCTTTATCATCACTAGGGTCATGGGAGTCACTGGGGGCCTGATCCTGCTCCAGCAGGTGAAGGCGGGGTACACTATGGGCGGCTGTGGTTCAGTTGGTAGAGTGGGTCGTCCAATAACTGAAGGGACAGAGGCAAAGACACTGAATCCTTAGTCTCCCAGTAGGACTGACAGAACCTTAGAAAACTACTGGTGTATGAGTGTGTGTGAATGGGTGAATGTGAGACTAATGTAAAGAGCTTTGAACCATGAAGGTGGAAAAAAACTACAGAAGTGAAGAACATTTAACTTTTACACCCTGTATGAGTCTCCAGTTCATCTCAGGGCTGAATATATATAGACAAACAATCACTATCACATTCACACCTATGGGTGAATTAGATTAACCAGTTAACCAGTTATCCAGTTAACCATTTAACCAGTTAACCTATCAGTGCATGTGTTTGGATGGTGGGAGGAGCCAGAGAACCTGGAGAAAACCCACGCAGACACAAAGAGAACATGTAAACTCCACACAGAAAGGTCTGCACCACCATGCTAACCGCTCCGCTACTGCGCTAACCGCTCCGCTACTGCGCTAACCACACGCTCAATGAAATAATTTCAGCTGCAAAAAATTCTGACAATTTCTAACAAAACAATCGTTTTGAAAATGAATCCATTTCTGGTTATTTCAACAGTTCATGCACCATTGACAGGATTATTTATATCTAGTGTTTAAACCCGTCGTTGATCATCTTCCTGCATCGGTGTAATGTGAGCGACTGAATGCAACCTGTCAGTTTGACTCAATCAATCACTTGTCCTTTGTGTCCCAGATGTGTGAGGTGAATTTATTTACACCTTTTTATGACAGAATGTATTTTATTTTTGCTGCAGATTTTTTTTTATTCTAAAATGATCAACATAGTTGAATTCAAAGTTTAAAAACTAAATGTAATTTTAGTGCAAAAAACAGAAAAACAATTCAAGGACTTTTAAAATAAAAAAATCTGATGCAACAGATTTTCTTCCATATTTTCCACATAAATGTGTTAAAGTACTTCAGCCCTGCTGCAGTCTGATACTCAGTTTAATGATGCATGAATTTGAACCCTTTACATTCCAATTTTATTACATGAAGTCACTGTTATTATTTATTTAAAAACATGAAGAAAAGTATTTTCCATATATCAAATGTTGAGTGGCTGATTTATAATTTTTTTTTATTGAATTTTATTAGATTTTTAAGTTGTTTTTATTTTACACTGAAGTCATTAAAGCATGTTAAGGTGGAACACCACTGATAACCTCTAATTGCTGATTTGCAAAACAGCCCTGGCTCTATAGAATAATATTTAACATCTCTTTAGAAATAGTAATTCACTATATTTTTTCTAACACATACTCTTGGACCTTTTGTAAATATTCTAGAGCTTTCTATAGGCTTTGACGCTGCCTCACCTGTTCAATCAATCAAAGTTTATTTCTATAGCACTTTACAACAACAGAAAAGAAGACCAAAGTGCTTTTCATCTACAACAGGAGTAAAATACAGAATAAAACAACTCAATCAAATAGAAGTTAAAAATGACAATACTAAAAAATGGCAATAAAAAAAATAAGGCACAGATAAAAAGATTGAAAAAATAAATTAAAATAGCACCAGTTTAGCCTAAAAGTGTTTTCCTCTGAGACCCAGAAAAGTTTGAACTTTTTTTCTGTTAAACAATTTCCTTTTTTTGGAAACGGTACAATGCTACAGATTAGATTTTTAAACTTTTTATGGAATGTCCTTTGCGTTGGACAACAATTTTAAGTTTCTTGAATAAGGCTGTGAAGGTCTCGTCCCCTATAGAGGACTAAGGCTGAATCCCATCCCTTAGCCCTACCCCTTGCCCCTTCAAACGGAGCAATAAGGGGTAGGGCTCGAAAATCAACCCTTATAAATGGGGACACCCCTTCAACACTCACCTACGTCATCAGTTCACTCCATCAGTTGTTACGTAACCAAAAACCACAGCTTTAACCAGAAGTAAACAAACATGTCTGCTGCTGCAGTCGTGTCGTTCTCCTGGATATGAACATATTTTTACTAATACCCGCATCCAATCAGAAATACGTAAATAGCGATTTAATGGAGAAAATGACCATTAGACATTGCAACAATGTTAAACTTTGTACAATACAACAATTATTACAACTTAAAAACTGTTAATTACAGCAAAAATACTACAGTTGTGTTCTTCCGCCATTTTTAAAAGGATTCACATTGTATTCTGGGAAAATTCTCGTACCCCTCCGTTTGGAGTCTGCCTCTGGAAAATCTCAGTTTGAAGGGGTATAAAGCCCTTCCCCTCCCACTTTGCCTTAACGTGACGTCAAGTCTCGTCTAATTTTTGTCACATGATTAAGTTTTATGGACGACAATATTTAGTCCAAATTTTCATTGACAAAAGCATCACTACAAAGCAAGGTTGTCCCCACCAATGACACGCTGTCTTTGAGAGGCAGAAAAATTTACCTTTTGTTTCCCAAATATTGGGTAATTTCCCATTCAAAATTCTTATGGACATTTTAGAAACATCGAAGTATTGGTATTTTACGCCAGTGATATATGGTAACAGTGTGGATGTTAATTCCGATATCCTCCTGAAACTCAACAATGTGTTTCAAAGTTTTACTTTTTAAAAAATAATTTTCCATTCCATTGCAAAGGACATTCATTCAGACAAAATAATAAATAAATAAATAAATAGAAATAATTTAAAAAATGTATTTGAAAAAACTGTTGCATTATGTAATTTCCGATGAACAATAATTCAGAAAATTAATAATTAAGTTTAATGTAAGAAATGTAAAACTTTGACTTTCCTGGGTCTCAGGAGGATACCTGCGTTATTTGTGTCCAAACTTCCAGCAACAATGTGCGACCCCAGCTATCATTAGCTGGGGTCAGTAAACAACTAACGTCAGTAAACAACTGGTTCCCACAAAAAATATGCAAGCACACAAGCTGATGTAAATCCTGCATATTGAACTTTTAAAGAAACGTGGATAAAAAGCCATATAGATCTCCTATGCCTGTTGTTTGTAATGATCATTACTGCAGTGCACTGCTAATGCTAATGCTAACGCTAACAGACAGGATATGAGGCCATACAGGTGAAGCGCTAGCTCTGCCAAAACTGTTCATGCAACTGTTCCAGTCAAATATGGACCTTTAATGTGACAGTATGTTTGAAACGGTATCATCCTAACCCTGTGGAGCACTTAAAAATGCCAAAATTAAATAAATACATCATTAAATAATTAATTAAATATGCCATTATTTAATTCAAATCAGAATTAAATATAGAAATGTGTTAATAAATGTGTCATTAATTCATTAAAATACCAATTTGAGATAAAAACAAAACAAAACAAAACAAAACCATATTCTTATTTCACTTGTCTTGCAGTGGATCATGAATTTATTTTATCTGTCATCCTTGTCCATCCAAGTAGGTGGGTGGGTCTTAACAGCTGATTGGTTCCCCTGCTCAACCAGTCCAGTCAAATAGATTCCAGATAAAGAACTAATGCAGAGCTTGTGAACACATTCCCATCCACTGGGTGGTGCTTTTAATGCAGAATAATGTCAAATATACAATTAATTCATGATTTACTGAAACACAAAGACCATGAAATAAGTAATTATTTTGGGAGCGGCCATAGTTCAGTTGGTAGGGTAATCCATTAATTGAAGGGTTGGTGGTTCGAATCCCACTCTGTCCCACCCTGCCTCCAGTGTCACTCACACTCACAACTGTGGCTATGGATGTAGTTTACCACCACAAGAGGACTCATGTGAGAGTGAATGAATAATGAGTGACTAATGTGAAGCAAATTGACTGGCCAAAAAAGTGCTATATAAATCATGTATATATATGTGTGTGTATATATATATATATATATATATCGATTGGATAAGATATGTTTTCTGTTTTTTATTTTATTAAAATGATTTGGTATTTTAATAAATGAATGACATATTTAATGACACATTTATCTATTCAAATCAAATTGTAATTAATTAATGACATATTTAATTCTATATTTATTTACTTAATTTTAGTCTTCCATATATGTCATCTATTTAGGAGTTTTGGTCAAAGCTCTTCCGTCTACTCACTGTGTAATATTTTTATTTTGCATCCAGTGGGTCATTTACCCGATTGCTGCCATTTCAAAAGCCAAGCGTTGCAGAGGCTGGAGCGGTCGATAACCATATGAATGCACTGTAAGAGAACACTCACTAGCAAGATGCACTCTAATTCTGGCATGCAGGGAGACTCTCTTTCCACTTCAATCTATCGTTTGTGCTGAGTCTTGCAATAGCACTGAAGAGATTATTTTCACTGCGGGTAATTATTTCAGCTTAGCAGTGCATGTCTGCTAAGAGAAGGGTAGAAGGGGGGAGGGGGGTGGCTAACAAATAAATGGAGGCCCATGTTCAGATGCTCTGCTGATACAGTGTCCACAGCTGTTTTGCTTTACTTTACATTACGGATCATTAATAAAGTGTTAATTTTGATGTAATTTCAGGGTAATAATGCCTTTAGAACAGTTTATTACAAGTTATTTCCTTGTGGTTTTCAGTGTAATTACTCTGCAGTTTCCAGGTACCATATTTTTCTGTAAAATTCAGTTATTTTTCATAGTTTGGCCAAGGGGGGGTGGGGGGGGGGTCGACTTATATGTGAAATTATTAACAGATTATTATAGAATTTCACATTTTATTTTCAGACTGACAACCACCAGAAGGCGCTGTTGAGCATGAGAATATTATTTATGCGATAGTTATTGGAATAACTGTTAATATGTTACGTTAACATACCAGGCATTTTCTCACTTCACTGGACGTTAGCCGAATGTGTTAACATTAGCATACCGTACACCTATTGCCTTTCAAGATAAAATGTCTGTTCTTGGTGTTGGATTTTATCAAATACATTTTCCCCCCAAAAAATGCAACTTGTACTCCACTGTGACTTATATATGTTTTTTCCTTCTTTATTATGTTTTTTTTTTTTTTTTTGGGGGGGGGGTCGTTCCATTTATAATCTGAAGCAACTTGTAGTCTGGAAAATATGGTAATAGTGATGCAAACAGCTTTAATTTAAAGTATAATGCAATGTTAATTATTTTAAATTAATCTGAAGTTACTGAGTGATGAGTCCAGGATTGACTTGTTTCTGTTTAATTACCTGAAAAACAAGGAGATTATTTTCAGGAAAATCCACAGCATCAGGGCCATAAAATACATTAGCGCTTGTCTGCATGGGACACAATTTTCAGTCCCACTCCCGCCCACAAGTCGCACAGAATTCAGGTGTGAGTTGAAATGGCATACAGAAGACCGCTCAGGGGCGTGAGTCCTTCTGATCGAGGCTCAGCTCGTGGATGTCGTGAGGCCAGTAATGGTCCTATCATGCCCGGGGTCCGGTCTTCTCGGAGTTGGGTTGTTTGGGAATGCAGCAGGGGGTGGAAAACTAAGGCTAAATACGGCAGGAAAACCGATAGTCAACAAGTAGATTACCTTAAGGGAGTCTGTCACAGTCCGACCTGGGCGGGTCGCAGGGTGGATCATTTATGACTTATTTTAGACATGTTATTATTTTGCGGGACTGCAGCTTATCACCGCTCCCACCCGCAATGTGCACCTCCCCCTCCTGCCCACATCCACAGTGCGCTTTTAAAATTTGTCCCACGCTACACTGCTTGCATTGGGTCCCGCGGGTCCCATGGGACTCCTGTGGGAGTGTGGGGGTCTACCATGAAATTACATCAAAAATACCATAGAACTACCACCTTATTAGTGATCTGTAATGATGATCTGTAAACAGTGTTACCAGTGTTTGAATGAAGTATCAGCCTTAACTTCCTGTGTAAAAGCTGCCATGCTATGGACATAAGGCACAGGAGACATGCTCATTATTTCAGCCTGGTTTTTACATAACATCAGTTGTATGGAATGAAGAAAATTGAGAAAAACAAACAAGCAGCTTGTTTGACTTGAGTGGTCAGTTCACTTCAGGTAAATATTCCAATGCATTTCAAGGTAAATATGCACTGAGCAGGAAATTACCGAGGACAAAACGTCTTTTCTGTGCAAAATGTGTTTAAAAAAACCAAAAGGTTATTTACATTTTCCGGAACCACTCATTGATTTGTACACCTTTGTTCTTGGACATGCCACACACTACATTTACAGTCCATTTACAGTCACATTAAGTCTAGTTATTGTCAATAATCAATCTAAGGACTGAACTACAGTTGATCAGAAATCTCAGCTTACATGAACAGTGAGACAAATTAAAATTATTGTTGGACTCTCTGACACTAGGTGGCGCTACACACCCTTTAGTGTTACCATGAAGATATGGACCACAACCATGAAAATATGGACCACAACCGTGAAAATATGGACCACAACCATGTAGCAGCTCAGTGTATTTGGTACAAACTGTTTCAAACTCTGATTTATTACAGTAACGTACATGTTGTCATGGTGACTGTGGTCACTTCCTGAAGGGGGCGTGTCCAGGCCAGTAGGAGGTGGAGCTAAGGTTGGAGAAGCTTCATCAGAACCACATTATCTGACCTGGTTAGTCCCACTTGTCTAATCTAAGACATTAGTCCGACTAAGGCAATAATTTCAATTTGTCTGTGACTGTAAACGTACTGACTGTTTCCTGTTTGGAAATTATTCATAGAATAGACGTGTTCGAAGCCAACGCACGTCGTCAGCCGCATCCAATGTTCTGGATAAAAAAGTGCACTACAGTAGCATCACTATGGAGACTCAGGCCTGCCATATTTAATAACATATACACAAATACAAAACTGCTTCTTACATTAATTAATCTTCCAAGACATGGTTTTCTATATTTTATACAAAATGTGACAAAAATGGTTCATTGTATTCTCATTTCTATTATTTAGGAAAATGTAGGAAAATATGGCTAAAACAAAACACAACTCAAAACATTTGTATATTATGTCTGAAAAATCAACAATAGTAAAACATGACATTTTATTGAAATACATTCCATATATATATATATATATATATATATATATATATATATATAATTCAACACATCTCTGTCTGTAGTTTGTCCGTTTGATTGTGGAATGTCTAACACCTGCACAACTCCACCAAATGATCTGACATTTGGAGGGTGACTTTCCAGTACTGTGGTAGATTACAGTGCAAAGTTTCACACCATTACAACATACGACAACAAAGATATTAAACTCATTTCATTGCTCTTTCTAAGTTTGCCGCTCTGAGCATTGACAAGTCCCGCCCCCTGATTTGGCTACAGCTGCACTGTAGTGCTAGCCTAGTCATGCCAGACTCCTAGCGGCAGGACATGCAATGTGTCTAGTTATGCTAGATTCAACTTTTGGCTAGATTTCCCTGAAACTGGCCGACCAATCGCATCAGGCAGAGGTGTAACAAAGTGACGCTGCAACGATTCGGAGAGAAACAACTGAAAACAAGCATAGAAGAGCAACAACGGGTGTAGATTTCCTTTTATCAGAGATGAGTGAAGAAAACGCCAGCAATCTTTAAGTTATTTTTACAGAAGCGACAACAGTTGTTAAGCTCAATAATCCATTTTGTTTAGTCATTCCTAACTTTTTCCAGACTCCACCGTCAACTTTCTGGTGTCTAACTACGTCATCCTAAAGATTACGGTGATTGGTTGTAGTACCGTCCTATTGCATACAGAGGATTTAAAAGGCAACCTTTTAGCCCCACCTCCCCTGACTATGAAGCACCACTAGACCCATACATGGAATGAATAGGGATAGCGCAGCTCGGCTAGTAGTGCATTACTAATGACTAGTAACTGCTTTCATGGACTTTCACAAGGTCTCTATGACAACATCACAACTGTGCTACACGCCGCTAACAACTTCGTGGACATTTTTGTCATTGTTGCAGCCACAGCAAGTCTGTTTGTGACTGAAGCTATTATTATGATGCATTCAGACCAGTTAAACAAGGTCCGTAATTTAGTGAATTAACAGGCAGAATGTCTGATTTACCTTCAACTGAACATTGCACCAATCTTAATGACTGTAGGCGACATTACTATCTGGCTCATCCATCGTTCGTATCACTTCCCTTTTAGACCCATTTCATTTTTGGTTTGTTTGTTGTTAACTGTAGTTTAGTAGGCGGAGCCACATTGCCCAGTTTCCTTCTTTTCGTGCATTCAAGTCTGAAAGTAGACGGTGACGGTGGGATGAGTGACTGGTGGCTCACTTCACAGCAGTAATAATAATAATAATAATAATAATAATAATAATATATCTTGCTGGGTGTTGATTGCTGTTGCCTGCGTTAGCATGACACAGACTACTACAGTGGTAGACTGTCTGCTCCACCTGAAACTGGGTTTGACTAACAACTGACACCATTAGCATTAGCATACTCACAGATTCCAGTACACACTTCCACAACAGCCCCGAATAATTATTATAGTCTTTCTTTCTGCTCCTTTCAACTCATTTCACCCACTTCCACAACACATTAGTAGCAAACAATGTCACATTTTCTACAGCTCTGCACTAGTCTTATTTAAAATCCACACAACTTTGACCTCCACTAAAGTTATTCAGTAGAAACAGGTGTGATTTTCAGCCTGTAAAACAGAATGTGTTGTGAACACGTTCTGTTGGATTTAAATGTCTCAAATATGATACATGTGGTCTTATAGGCTGAAGTCTGCCCTCAGTGTGCTAATGCGTTCTGATTTATAACCATTTTAATTCAATTTATTCCTGAAATTTAATCCAATTTTTTCCCTTTCTCTTTATGAAAAAAATATTAAATTAAAGAAGGAAAAATATAAATTAGGAAAAATAAATAAATGAATGGTGTGGAAAATTACATGTTATATTAAATACAAATAAATAAATACAAATAACCATTTCTGTCACATTTTATAGATAATTTCATAGTAATTGCCTTTTATTTATTTATTCATTCATTTATTTATTTATTTATTTTTTGTTTTGTTTTACATAATGACTTGACCCATGAATGGATGAACTGAAGCATTTGAATATTTCGGTTTATGTTGTTAAATATGGGAGGTTTGATCCTCCGTACAGGGCAGTCCTCACAGTCACAGAAAAACGTGTATTCACAGTTTCCATTGACTTAGTTTCATTTTATTCAACGCTGTACATTTAGAGGGTGGGGGGTTGGGGTTAGGTGAGGGGGGGGGTGTGAATAATTAATGATTATTCAATTCTAAAAAAAATAATTAAAAAACATGCCATATTGTATTTAGTAAAAGTGATGGATGAGTTTGTAGTGTGAGTCCAGTATTTCACTGTGGCTGGAACCACTGTCCTTGTTTGGATTCAATATTCTAGACTTTTCTGGAGGATTTCAGTAACATTTACTGTTTTTCTACCATTTTTAACACCTTTTATATTCTTTTTATCTAGTTTTTTTTTTACCTATAAGTATAAGCCAATGGTAGCCACGTGGAAGCAGTGAGGCTCAAGCTAAGTGAGGCTCAAGCTAAGTTAGGCTCAAGCTAAGTGAGGCTAAAGCTTAGTTAGGCTAAAGCTAAGTGAAGCTAAAGCTAAGTTAGACTAAAGCTAACTGAAGTTAAAGCTAAGGTAAGCTAAAGTTGACTGAGGATAAAACTCAGACTAAAGCGAAGTGAAGCTAAAGCTAACTGAGGCTAAATCTAACTGAGGCTAAAGCTAACTGAGGCTAAAGCTAACTGAAGCTTACATGTGTCACAGTGTGCTTCCATTAATTTTTTCCTTGAACCCTCCGGTATCGGGGTGTGTTTTTTACACACACTTTCCACTTTGTGTTAAAAAACAAAACAAAAAAAACATCCCTTCACATTATTTTTCAGAATTGAAATAAGGTTAGAATTCCAAACTTGTTCATTTTACATGATCTTTAAAAATATGGGGGAAAAACAAAAATGTGAACATTAAAGGGTTAGCGCAGGCATGGGCAAACCATTCCACAAAGGGCCGGTGTGGCTGCAGGTTTTTGTTCCAACCAACCAACAGTTCACAGTTTGACCAATCAACTCTCTGAAAACGCAGATCAGTTGATTAATTGAATCAGGTCTGGTGTGTTGCTGCTTGGTTGGAACAAAAACCTGCAGCCACACCGGCCCTTTAGGAATGGTTTGCCCATCCCTGGGTTAGCGTCTGTCTCCATAGTGACACTGTTTTTCATTCAGAAGATAAAATGTCAAAATCATTAGATTTAAAAGTCAAAATTATGAGATAAAAAGTCCAAAATTTGATAAAAAGTCAAAATTCCATGTCACTAAGAACAAACAGAAAGAATTAATATATAAGGCGCTCTGTCATTTTGGAAAAAATATAACTCTTTTAAGTGCACCTTATAGTCCAGAAAATATGTTATTATTATTATTATTATTAGTAGTAGTAGTAGCAGTAGTATTAGTATTATTATCATTAATAATAATAATAATAATAACAATTATAATAATTATAATTATAATAAAGTAGAAGAAAAGCAAGAAATTATCCAAACTTTTTTCCCACAGTATTCCACAGATATGTATTTTGTTGCAGACTTCTGGCCTTTGTGGACCTCCGTACATGAGGATTAAATCTGAAATAGAATGTTTGTTTTATGAAGGTGCGGGGTTCATTTCTTTGTTTTTATTTGTTGTTTTGCACTGGTCATCATCCCTCCAGAGTGTGTTCCAGAAGTACGGAAAAGACCGTGAAAAATTTTAAAAAATCAAAGAAAAGAACAGAGAGAAAGCTGTGTCTGTGTGGCTGTTTGAACACAGACGTGTGTCATTTATTGTGTAGAAAAGTGTAAAGCGTGTGTTAGATGGTTAGATGTAGTTTTAATTTTATTTTTTTGTCCCAGATAGAAGAAGCCACTGACGTCCTGTTCATGTACCAGGCCTTTTTTCAACCACTGTTAATGCTACTACTGTAAAGCATCTGCTTGTGTGTTAATTTATTAATTTATTGTGTGGTTTTTGCAGTTGATATTGTAAAAAGCTAAAAAAAAAAAATTATATATATATATATATATATATATATATATATATATTTAAAAAAATGAAAAATCAAATGAAAAACAAAAAAAAAACAGTGGAGGAAATGTTTTGTCTTACTAACACTGATGTTTGCAAACTGTCATGATTATGTGAAGCAATATGACAAACAATGCCAGTGTGATGATGATGATGATGAAGATGATGATGATGAAGATGATGTGGTACAGTTCATTTGGGATACACTTTGTCATTTCTGTATTATGGTTAGAATTAAAATGTGGACATAAAATAAATCAACAAGTGGAAAAAATACACCAGTTGTTTGTTATTAAATATAAACTATTGATTATTTGATCAGTTTTTAATGGATCATTTTGAAGTATGTGTTGCCCCCTGGTGGTTAAAGTAGCACTGACATTCTGTACTGCAGTACAAGTACAGCTACTGGTGTGAAAAATATTCTGGTAAAAGTATAAATACTGATTCAGCTGCTTTACTGAAGTAAAAGTAAAAAAGTACAACTTCTGAACTTTAATAAAGTGAAAAGTAAAACTGCATTAAAAAAATTAAGCAAGAAAAACCAGGAAAATGTCAAAAATACAGTCTTTAAAGGTGAGTTAGTGTGTAGATGATGTGTTTTATTGGGTCATGGTACTGAGTTTAGTGAGTATGGACAGAACATTTAGTCAAAAAATCAAAATTCATGAATAGGAGATTAAATAATAATAGTGATAATAATAATAATAATAATAATAATAATAATAATAATAATAATAATAATAATAATAATAATAATAATAATAATAATAATAATAATAATAATAATAAAGCATAATTATAACATTAAAAAAAATCTAAATCATAACAAAAACTCAAAATTCTGTTAAAAAAAGTCATATTTATGATATGGTCAGTCACAATTTCTGATTTACGACGTATTTTTCATACTGTCACATTTGTCTAGTTTGGAAAAGTAATGAGTGTATTCTGAGAATGTAAAGAGTATAAAGTACATATATTTATATAAATGTAAACAGTATAAAGTACATATATTTATATAAATGAAAAGTCTATAAAATACAGATATTCATGAACAAATGTAGGAAGTAAAATTAAAATGTTTCCAGAAAAATAAAGATTCCAGTAAAGTACAGATACCTAACAAAATCTACTGAAGTACAGTAATGAAGTACTTTTACTTAGTTACTTTCCACCTCTGCACATAAGTAAAGAATAAGTGCTTTTCTCACCTTATGGAAGCATTTATTACATGGTTTATTACCATATTTCAATTGGAAATAGTTGCAAATAGTCTTTTTATGAAATTTAATTAACACTGAATCCACCAAAAGATCCTTTTATTGTAGAAATGATCTGTATTCACTGGAAAATACACTTAATGGATATGATAGAATGAAAACAGAGAATGGACTCAAATGCAGGACTCAGACATGTGTAACTGCTTTTACAGACTTTATTAATAATAATGAAAATTAACAATAATACTGTCGACTCCTCAGTAGGTAACTGAGGAGGGAGGCAAACGGCAGACAGGCAGGGGTCAAATTTAGGCAAAACACTTGCAACAAGTTTTCAAATGATTAAACATTTTAATCAGATTAATCACTGGGTTGTTATGGATGAATTTTGATTAATAATGACCAACACACTTAATATGTCAGTTAAATGTTCTGTTTTTGTTGTATTTTCTTGTGCTCAAATTAACGTTTTTAGTCAGATTAATCATTATGATGAATTAATCTGAGTTAATGTGTTAATTTTGACAGAACTAATAAAAACCAGTATAAACTTATTTAATCCAAACACCTTAAGTGTTTCTACACATTTATCACTATGAATAATGCAGTGAATTATGTAAAACAGAATGATTATTATAAAACATTCAACAGTTTTTGTTCCAAAAACGTCATCATAAATGTGTCGATGGAACATTATTCCTAAACAAACATTAAACAAGGCAGTCAGAGACAGCAGACCTCCACCAAGGCTTGATTTTTCATTCACACGTGACATGATGGAGCCATAGGGGTTCACCCATCTGATGTTTGAATGTTGGAGGTCAAAGGTTAGGGTTATAGGGGTTGACCCATCTGATGTTTGAAGGATGGGGGTCAAAGGTTAGGGTTATAGGGGTTGACCCATCTGATGTTTGAAGGATGGGGGTCAAAGGTTAGGGTTATAGGGGTTGACCCATCTGATGTTTGAATGTTGGAGGTCAAAGGTTAGAGTTATAGGGGTTGACCCATCTGATGTTTGAATGTTGGAGGTCAAAGGTTAGAGTTATAGGGGTTGACCCATCTGATGTTTGAATGTTGGAGGTCAAAGGTTAGGGTTATAGGGGTTGACCCATCTCATGTTTGAAGGTCAAAGGTTAGGGTTATAGGGGTTGACCCATCTGATGTTTGAATGTTGGAGGTCAAAGGTTAGGGTTATAGGGGTTGACCCATCTGATGTTTGAAGGTTGGAGGTCAAAGGTTAGGGTTATAGGGGTTGACCCATCTGATGTTTGAAGGTCAGATCATATGAATGAAAAAAACACCAGATTCTATCTTGTCTGAATCCTGAGATATTACCACTGATGTGTTTTAGATGTTGACCTTTAGTGTGACCTTGACCTTTGACCTCCATTGCTCAAAATCTAGTGGGTTCTTCCTTGACCCATTATCTATCATTCCTGAAAGTTTCATCAAAATCTGTTCAAAATGTTTGCGTAATACTGCTGACAGACAAACGGACTTGAATTTAATCCTCCTTAGTGAAGATAATAAAATACTGTTCATCACAAAAATCAGTTTGTTCAACGTTTTTTAAAAACTGAAATAGTATATATATATATATATATATATATATATATATATATATATATATATATATATTATATACACAGTGGTACTTCTACTTACAAAAGCCCCAGGAAACAAAAATCCAAATTACGAAAAAACTTTACCTCAATTTTTTGTCTCTGAATACGAAAGAAAATTCTATTTACAAAAGGAAGCTGAGGCATAAATACAGTACTGTATGTACATTACTCTAAGTAACTACGTAGAATAAACTACGTACATAAATACGTCATGTACGTACTGTACGTAACATCCCATTGGCTATGTGGGAGCTACCCATGATGCTTTTGGTGACCTTTGACCCTCATTCATCACAGAGTTACTGTTGTTTCCTCAGTTTTTCCCAGTGTGTTCATTGAAACTTTATTACAGTATGTATTCGTTATTCATCATGAGCTAAAAGAAAGTGATTTCTGGTGAAACTGAAAGTGTCACATGGTTGGAATATGGTTAAAACCCGTCCACCACCGCAGAAGGATGCATTCAAAGCAGAGACCCCTTCGAAAAGGCATCTCTGTGATATGGAAAAAGAGGTCAGATACAGGAGATACAGTGACTGAGGAGAGTGTTTCAGAAAAAGCATCCGCCATATTTACTGATCTGATGATGGAGGGTGGGGGTGAGGGATCTTCAGAACAGCAAGTACCCCCAGACTTTAAAGCAGGGATGGGTAAACCATTCCTAAAGGGCCGGTGTGGCTGCAGGTTTGTGTTCCAACCAAGCAGCAGCACACCAGACTTGATTCAATTAATCAACTGATCTGGGTTTTCAGAGAGTGGATTGGTCAAACTGTGAACTCTTGGTTGGTTGGAACAAAAGCCTGCAGCCACACCGGCCCTTTGTGGAATAGTTTGCCCATGTCTGATTTAAAGCATCGTGTGGGTGGTCAACAAACACTGTTGAAGGTGAAAGTGCCAATTAACAAAAAGAGAAATGTATGATAATTATTTGTATGTCTTGTTCATTTTAACACATATTTTATACAAAATTGGTAATTTTCAAAACGGTTTAGGGGGTAGTATGGGGGCCTTGGAACGAGTCAGGTAAAACATGTAAATGCGACTTTTAAAAAAATTGGTACGAAAATACTTCTGGCATGAATAAATTTCATAAGTAGAGGTACCACTGTATTATTATTATTATTATTATTATTGTTATTGTTATTGTTATTGTTATTGTTATTGTTATTGTTATTGTTATTGTTATTATTATTATTATTATTATTATCCATCCCAGTCTTCATCACTTCTGCACCGTCATCCTCAGCTCATCAAACCCACTCATCTTTTCTATCTTTCTGTCATTTTTCACTCACTTCTATCATCTTTTTTCCCTTCCTCGTGCGTCTCTTCCTCATGCTCAGGCCCTCTTGCGCCGCTAGAGCGCGCATGTGCTCTGCTCCTCGTGCATCCGAGCGCATCTTGTCTGAGGAATGTTCATACAATGAGAGTCTGTGTGTATATGTATGTGTGTGTGTGTGTGTGTGTGTGTGTGTGTGTGTGTGTGTGTGTGTGTGTGTGTGTTACCTCAGTGCGCCACACGGACAAACGATTGTCAATGGACTATTTGAGACGGTCAATCGTTTTACGCAACGGCTCCGCGCGCTCGTGCTGCGTAATTTCGCCTGAGCTTCGACCTTTTTTTTCCGGATGGGAACGGAACGGAACCGGTTCATAAACAGAACGTGTTTTGAGTGTTGAACTTTAGCGGATTTCTCCTGTCTTTCGTGGATTGAACACGCGCTGACTTTAGTTGTCACAGTGTCGGGTGTTTTGCGTGGAACGATCGGGTCAGCTGACAATGTGTCCGTGGATGTAAAGTTCCGCGTGCGATGGTTGTGAATCATCCCACGGCTTCATTTTGGAGACACAGTTGAGCTCGAGCAGCTGAGCAGGAGCGCGAGACACTATTCCAGCTGGGATTCTATTAACTTTAATGTATATATATATATATTTAGAATGAATATGATCTCGCGCGCAACATCTTCCATAAATACTCTATAACATTCTAACTTTAGGATGTACCTGCTATTGTGGAATTATTAGTTCATATGACCTTTGTCTGTTAAATGTATATTCATATATATATTTTTAATCTTCTCTAAATCCGTGGGTTGGATCCTTCCATGCACGAGCCGTGGTCCTTTGGCATCCGCGTGGACCTCTGGAAACTTATCGTGGACCAGCGGGCATGGGAGAGGCGACCCCGGCCCAGTCCGCCGTGGGGCCCTTCGTACCCATGTTAGGTGTCGGTGTCGGTTTAGGGTCCGTGTCCGGTGGTGGCGTGGCCGCGTCCAGCCGTGGGTCCGCGGTGCTACAGCAGCACAACGCCATCGTGGAGCGTCTGCGCGCCCGCATTGAGCTGTGCAGGAGGCACCACTCCACCTGCGAGAACCGCTACCAGAGGGGTCAGGCCGAGAAAACGGACCGGGAGCATGAGAACACGCTTCACCTGCTCAACATAGTCCAGCAGGGACCCGGAACCAGGAAGGCTAAAGGCAGCAGGGGCTCGAACCAGCAACCTCCAGAATACAGCAGAGCCAACGGAGAGCAGAAAGGAGCAGAGGAAGGGCAGAAGATCTCCACGCGCATAGCGGTGAGTTTAATGGAAATTTTAAAAAAAGGGAGGGGGGGTATTATGGGAACCATATGGACAATGATGATGATGAAGCAATGATAATGATGTTAATCAGTGGCGTTGCTAGGGTCTCTAGGGGCTCCAAGCAGTAAACCCCTGGGGCCCCCACTCCACCTGTGCATGCCACAAAAAGTTTTTGCACAATTTCTGGGACATTTGGTATGAAAACTGAAAAAAATAGATGAGGATGATCAATAATCAGTTGAAAATAATCTGACAAAAATATATATACAACTATCAACTCTTCTATATTTTAAACCTGCACTGCAAATTAATAGAACTTCGAATGACAAAACAATAAATAGATAAAGAACAAACAGGACACTCAAAGACACTGTGCATGTAATACAATTAAATCAATTAAACAATGGAAAACAAAGCACTTATTAAAATCAGTCAAAATAGATGTATTTAAACATTAAAAGCAATTTTAAATTACTTTTTAAAAGGGATTTAAAAGTGTTGGTGTTGGAACAGTGATGGATGATGTTGGTGGTGGTGGGTTTTTTTGCGCTTCGCAGGTTGAAGGCAGAGGGGACAGGGCTCCACAGCAGGTGGGGTTGTACAGGGGGCGGGGTTCCACAGGGGGTGGGGTTGTACAGGGGGCGGGGCTCCACATAGGATGGGGTTGTACAGGGGGCGGGGCTCCACAGGGGGTGGAGTTGTACAGAGGGCGGCGCTCCACATGGGATGGGGTTGTACATGGGGCGGGGCTTCATAGGGGCCAGGGCTCCCTAGGGGGGTTTCCTACTGCACAGTCATGTTGTTGTTACTGAACCCTAGGGCCCCTCTAGTGGGCAGCGCTTCAAGCCACTGCCTGGCTTTGCTGTCCTCAAGCCCCGCCCCTGATGTTGATGATGTTGACACCAATCACTTGTCAATAAAAGTGATTCTTTTATTGAATCTTTTCAATGATTATCTTTTATCTGACTTATAAATAAAATTGAATTGAATTAATTTAACCCATAAGAACCCAGTGTGACATTTGCAGAACTTCACAAATGAATTTTGATCTTTCCAAAGTGATTTATCACCATTTATTATAAAGTTATCCTCTGAATTTAGTATTATTTTTTCAATGAAAATAACCTATATTCCCATGTTTAATCGACTGATCATGTAGATGTTCATAAAAAGCTCAGAGAAAATTCAAAGGATATAGAAAAAATTTACAAAATATATTCAAAAACTCTTCTAAAATACAGGAAAAAAACACCAGAAAAAGGGATAAAATATGCAAAACATATGACAAAATATGAATATATATGCAATTAATATGTTTATTCAACACCTTCAACACTTTCATGGATTAATCCACATTCATGCATCAATTTTGACAAACTTAATTAATTAATTAATTAATTAATTAATTAATCTATTTATTTATCAAGAACAATAAAATGTGACACAGGGGACATGTATAGAATATGTGATGTTCTACATAAACAGCCTAAACATTGGTCTATAGTTTATATTTCCTATCCCTGAGAAACACATTTACCACATAAACAATAAGCGTACTGTATAAACAGAACAATATAAAGCCTGTTCACATTCAAACAGTCGTGAAAGTGAAGCTACATTAGAGCTAATGGGCTAAAAGTGCAGGTAAAGTAGAGCTATGACTGGGCCCTGACACTGCATTAGCAAAGGCAGCAGATGGGTGGAGTTTATTTAGCCTTTTATGACAGAACAATGCTCTCTATATTTTTATTAATTCGAGGCCTAAACACTTTCTGTCTGTGCTTTAATGTCCCGCACTGTTAATTACAAATATAGAAACTATTCAGTACGTGCTCCTTCCTGCTCTTAGACTTTTTATAAATATATTTTATGGCTGCATTGAGGATTTTCATTTATTTTGTAATCTGTTGTGTATATATGCACATTGATATGTCTTTACAGTGGCGCCACCAGTGCGTGTAATTTTTTTTGAAGGTGTGAAAAAAATATATTTTAAAGGTTTTGGAATGTCGCTGAAATTATTGTCATCATTTTGTGTGTGGTTGGCACGTTAGCACTCATGCCTCCCACACCAGACCTTTCTGTTTGGAGTTTACATGTTCTCCTCGTGTCTGCGTGGGTTTTCTCCAGGTACTTTGGCTCCTCCCACCATCCAAACACGTGCACTGATAGGTTAACTAGTTAACTAGTTAAACTAAATTGTCCATAGGTGTAAATGTGACAGTGATTGTTTGTCTATATATGTTCAGTCCTGAGATGAACTGGAGACTCATACAGGGTGTACCCCGCCTTCACCCATTGTAGCTGGATTAGGCCCCCAGTGACCCCAATGACCCCAATGACCCCAGTGACCCCAGTGAGGATAAAGCGGGTTCAGATGACGGGACGAGACTTTGTGTGTGTGTGTGTCCCTGCAGAGACATGTCATGCTATAACTCAATGAATATTTAAGATATCACCATGAAATTACATGGGCATATACATATAGCTAATGTGCATTAGAAGTAATGATCCGTTTGAGTAAAGGTCAAAGGTCAATGTCACAATTAACTAAAAGGTCAAAGCCACAGTATCAGTTATAACTCAAGAACGGAGGGTCACAGAACTTTCAGATTGGTACCAAATTATGTGGAATGAAGATTTCTACACAATTGGTGTTATCACCTACGACCAATCATTTTTGAGATCTTTGGAGGTCAAAGGTGACATGTGGAAAAATTGTTTGTGTGTGTCAAACATAGACATATCACACTATTACTTAATCAGTACTGGATATTGTGTCATAATATTACACGCACTGAGGCATATATATATATATATATATATATATATATATATATATATATATATATATATATATGTAATGAAATTATCAATATTGCAAAAGGTCAAAGGTCAAGGTCGCATTTAGCAGAAAGGTCAAAATCACATTCAAGGACAGGTGAGATTAGGTATTCTCTGAATACTTGTTGTCTTTGTGTTTTTGCTGACTGGAGAATCCACAGCAGACCATACGATGATAGAGTCACTTCTGCAGTGCAACCCATTTAGGAGAAATGGTTTTGGGGTCACTGGGTCATGGGGATGTTTGTGTCGACAGCATTTCACCTGATCCACAGCGAGGGATGGAGACACTTTCTGTGGCTTTTTAACCCATTTAAACTGCACTGCTGTGTGATTCTACTGATGTGACATTATTTTTCATTCATGTGGTCCATGCATCCTTAGCACACGATAAAATCAGTGGTGTTCTTCATCATCATCATCATCATCATCATCATTTCAAACTCGCAGCCACTGATCACACTAACAAAATGACAATTGGAAACAACAACACATGCTTTGAAAAGGAGACGGAAGAAGCATTACTTTGAAATTCTACATTCCAACAATATAAAACACAACAATATAAAACACAACAATATAAAACAATAAACAATGATACAAAACGATATAAAATAAGTTGTGCCCGTCACAACAAGCCACGCCCCCCTCACATACATTTAGCCTGATTGGCCCTATCTCTTATCATTATGAAAACATATTTCTGGTGACTGTAACTCTTGACCTTTGACCTACACTCACCAAAGGTTATTGAGATGTATTCTGGACAACGTCACCCCTTTACTGAAAATTTACTGGAAATTTGTCCAATAGTTTTTGAGTAAAGCTGCTGATAAACAAACAAATAGACAAACAAACAAACCTGATCATGTTCTAGCAGAGGAATTCTCCTTAATGCCCTCTGGCAGGCGCTGTTATTCTGTCAGGACAAAAACAAAAAGGTATTTTAACTCCTTCATCCCTGAAACCATTAGATTATTAAATAAGATAGTAGGGTTAGAGTAGGCAAGTGAGAACTGGATCTATAAGAGTTGATTATTACTGACAGGACAGGGTGTGATGTTTGACTGAATATGTGTGTATTGGATATATGTCTACCTTCTTATATTTATTTTATCGGTCTAGTATTTTATATTTTTGACTTTACATTTATTATTGTTGATTGGTGGAGACTGGGACTGTAAAGTTAGGCTACATTTATATGGATATGATGAAAACACATCTTTAGTTTTGTGATTCATGCTTAAACAAGCGTATTCAGGAGGAAATCCTTGTTTATACGAAGGGGCAACAGTAGGAGCAATACGACTGGATAGTCATGCCAGGCTGGATATGTCCTTTTATGTTTTTGACATATGTAATTGTCCACCCATCTCTGTTCGGCTATGGTATGTGTGTAATGTCTGTACAATACCTGAAACAACTATTGTACATTTACTAGAGCTGCTAATGCTAATGCTAATGCTAATGCAGCTGGAAGATCTGTGGGATCCAGGTTGTCCCACATGTTTGTTGCTTTACCTGCTCAGCGTATGTATGTAAGTGTATGTGACGTAAAGACGCACGCAATGTGAACTTGTGCTTTTCTTGCCATTAATATGGAGACGCAGTACGTCTTGCTCTGGAAGGAGTCTAAAGATTTGTGTGTATTCACACCCTGATAGCATCATGTAAATGAAAGACACTTCTGGTAAATATGCTGTTGTATTTAGCTGCAATTGTCCTGGTGTAAATGGCCCCTTAAATACCCATTGATGGGACAAATAAAGTGATCTGAATCTGAATCTGAATCTGAATCTGAATCTGAATTTGAAACAAACAACCAAACTGACTCAAAAACAATAGCCCTCTCCCCTTTGGGTGGGTGGGGGGTACTAACCAGGCTTTAACTAGCTGTAACTAACCTTGTTTTTAATCTGTAAACAACTGACATGAACCTGTTAGTTTTGTTTGTGCATGTTTTAGTCTCATGTCTTTTTAAGTTATTTTCCTATTTTTATGTGCTCTACAAATAAAATTGATTGGTTGCCTGACTCACTGCCTGATTGGTTGATTAAATTGATTGGTTGATTTATTGATTGATTGATTGATTGATTGATTGATTGATTGATTGATTGGTTGATTGATTGGTTGAAAATGGTAAATGGACTGCACTTCTATAGCACTTTTCCACCTTCATGGTTCTCAAAGTGTTTTATAGTGAAAAGAGTCTAAAACATTCCAGATGTGTGGTCCATCTGCCACCAGTCAGGGTTTCATGCAGGACTCTCAGACTCCTGTTCTTTCCAGGGCCACAGTCAGTCTGATGTGATTTCCAGGAAAATAATAGAACAATATGTAAATAATAACTAGAAAAGCACTCTGAGAGCATAAACCTCCACCAAGGAGGTTATGTTTTGACTGGAGTTGTTTTGTCTTTCAGCAACATAACTCTAAAAGTTATGGATGGATTTTGATACAATTTTCAAGATGTGTTGGAAGTGTCACCAGAAACAAATGATTACATTTTAGTGGTGATCCAAAAGAGATCACTTTGAAATTTTACATTGTGGTAAATGGAGAATACATTTCAAACCTTTTGAGCAATGTTAGTGAAAGTCAAACAAACATCAACGAAAACATAACGTCCGTGGCGGAGGTAATAACTGCAAACATTTGTCTTTAATGCAAACACCCCCATTAAATTATGGCATTTTTTTATTTTACAAACTATATAAACAAAAAAGATGAGAATAACCAGAAAAAAACCCTAAAATTTCCCTAGGAAAAATGAATGTTTTGCTTCATCGTGTCATGAAGAAGCAAAAAATGGTTAAAATGTAGTGAATTTTCTTTAAACATTTTATGTTGTTCATATTTGTTCAGGTTTTTCACATTTTATTCTTACATTTAAAAAAAAACTAAACCAAAGATAAAAATTTGAAGTTGTCATTATCAACATGATGTCAAATGTTTTTCACATCAAACCCAGAAGAAAATATGGATTTATTATTTTTTGTAGGTTTTTCTGTTCTTTGACTTTAGATAATATTGGTCTGTATGTGCAACCTGAACTAAAATCACTTCCACTGTGGAATTATTGACCAGTGAAAATTCATCCCAGGGGCTGCATTGAAACCTTTGGCGGGCTGTATTTGGGACCTGGGCCGCATGTTTGACACCCCCTGGTTTAGTGGATGTGTTTATGACTGGTGATTTTTAAGGAAAGGGTTAGGGTTAGAAAGAGCCAAAACCTTTGAACAGTTTGTGTTCAGCTGGTTTGGTAGATGTTTGGTAGATGTTTAGTAGATGTTTGGTAGATGTTTGGTAGATGTTTGGTAGATGTTTAGTAGATGTTTGGTAGATGTTTAGTAGATGTTTGGTAGATGTTTGGTAGATGTTTAGTAGATGTTTGGTAGATGTTTGGTAGATGTTTAGTAGATGTTTGGTAGATGTGTAGTAGATGTTTAGTAGATGTTTGGTAGATGTTTGGTAGATGTTTAGTAGATGTTTGGTAGATGTTTAGTAGATGTTTGGTAGATGTTTGGTAGATGTTTAGTAGATGTTTGGTAGATGTGTAGTAGATGTTTAGTAGATGTTTGGTAGATGTTTAGTAGATGTTTGGTAGATGTTTAGTAGATGTTTGGTAGATGTTTAGTAGATGTTTGGTAGATGTTTAGTAGATGTTTATTAGATGTTTGGTAGATGTTTAGTAGATGTTTGGTAGATGTTTGGTAGATGTTTAGTAGATGTTTGGTAGATGTTTGGTAGATGTTTGGTAGATGTTTAGTAGATGTTTAGTAGATGTTTGGTAGATGTTTAGTAGATGTTTGGTAGATGTTTAGTAGATGTTTAGTAGATGTTTGGTAGATGTTTAGTAGATGTTTGGTAGATGTGTAGTAGATGTTTAGTAGATGTTTGGTAGATGTTTAGTAGATGTTTGGTAGATGTTTAGTAGATGTTTGGTAGATGTTTAGTAGATGTTTGGTAGATGTTTAGTAGATGTTTATTAGATGTTTGGTAGATGTTTAGTAGATGTTTGGTAGATGTTTGGTAGATGTTTAGTAGATGTTTGGTAGATGTTTGGTAGATGTTTAGTAGATGTTTAGTAGATGTTTAGTAGATGTTTGGTAGATGTTTAGTAGATGTTTGGTAGATGTTTGGTAGATGTTTAGTAGATGTTTAGTAGATGTTTAGTAGATGTTTAGTAGATGTTTAGTAGATGCTTGGTAGATGTTTGTGAAGGCTGTAGAAAGGAGTGTGTAAGCGCGTGCACGTGTTAGTGCACGTTGCTGCTGATAGGCCGTTCTTCCTGCCTGGCATCAGTTTTGGGCACAGCCAGTTCCACATGTTTTCTTCCTTCCATTGGGCAACAGGGAGTTTAACATCCAGACTATGAATTATTTCCCAAGGAGCTTTTTAATATAATGTCAAAGGGTGAAAACTCACAGATGTTTCTGCTCTAGATTTACTGGAGATGCTGGATGGAAAAATAAACAATGTCATATTTTTCCCAGTAAAGCCATAAAAGGCCAGTGACGATCTGTCAGTTCATTAGTTGTCATGGTTGGAATGATGCGCTGGCTAACCTCCGCTGCGTGTCCTAAAACTGTCTTACAGACTTTTCACGTATGACAGACCAGCTGTTTATTTTATTTATGCTGCGGCGCTGTGGATTTATATGCGTGTTTAGATTTTTGGGCCGTATTTTATTCTGGCTACATGATACGAACGGTCGCAACAACATCAGGGGTTATGTTGTGTTTTTAAAAGAGGTCAGGAAACATCATTATCACGGACTGTTTCATTTTTACTGACGTTGACTCTGGAGAAACATGTTCTACATAAAACTGATGAGCACAGCAAAGACAGTGAGGAGGAAATGAAGTCCTGGCCAACGTGTTTATATCAACCCTGAGGTTAATATGTTTTTCACAACTCATGATGATTGGATGGAAGAGCAGCTGCATCTGTCCAGCATTAAAAGGCCACTAGAGTTCATGCTAACACTGTACAAAACCTACACTCTATTCATTATGTATTAAATATTTATTATCTATTTGTTAATGTTTATTCACTATGTAGTAACCATTTGTTACCTATTTGTTAATCAGTGTCTCCGTGGATCCTTAAAAAATTCTTATTTAAAATATGTGTTTTTTCAGGTCTTAAAAGCATTATATTTCGCAATTTTTTTTGAAGTATGAAATTAAAATCCACATGGGAGGTATTACATTTAATCTAGGTAGCCTACGGTTAATTAATTCCTGCGCTAGTTAGTTATTTAGCTAGCGTCGTTTGTGATGAAGATGCTGAAAAAGTAGATGTTTGTTCTATCATAGAACAGTTATGTGTCTAATAGAACAGGACTCACACTGCAGGGGACAGTGTGTCCTTTTATCAGCATTTACGTCATTGAGTAGAACAGACGAAGAAGAAGTGTTTGGAACAGACACACGTGAACATGAACCCAGACCAGGAAGTGACAGTTCAGTGATAAGTGTGTTTGAGGAGAACAAATACAACAGTTGGTCAAAAACAAGGTGTGAATATGAAGAGATATGGAAAGGATGTGGTAAAGACATGACGTTAGCGACAATGACGCTAACATGAAAGGGTTAAAGCAGACACACTATGCTGCTAGTCAGACAACAACGGTCCCCATGACAACGTTCACCACAACGAACACAAATGACAACAACAGCTTTGACTTTAGTGTCTGTGGGTCCAAACACAAGTGCTTTAGCTGCATTCACCACAACCGCTATGCTAACGGTAGAAATACTGCAGGTTCAACCGCTATGCTAACAGTAGAAATACTGTGGGTACAACTGCTATGCTAATGGTAGAAATACTGTGGGTACAACTGCTATGCTAAAGGTAGAAATACTGTGGGTTCAACCGCTATGCTAACGGTAGAAATACTGTGGGTTCAACCACTATTCTAAAGGCATGAATACTGTGGGTACAACCGCTGTGCTAAAGGTAGAAATACTGTGGGTTCAACCGCTATGCTAATGGTAGAAATACTGTGGGTACAACTGCTATGCTAATGGTAGAAATACTGTGGTTACAACCGCTATGCTAAAGGTAGAAATACTGTGGGTTCAACCGCTATGCTAACGGTAGAAATACTGTGGGTTCAACCGCTGTGGTAAAGGTAGAAATACTGTGGGTTCAACCGCTATGCTAACGGTAGAAATACTGTGGGTACAACCGCTGTGCTAAAGATAGAAATACTGTGGGTTCAACCGCTATGCTAATGGTAGAAATACTGTGGTTACAACCGCTATGCTAAAGGTAGAAATACTGTGGGTTCAACCGCTATGCTAACGGTAGAAATACTGTGGGTTCAACCGCTGTGGTAAAGGTAGAAATACTGTGGGTTCAACCGCTATGCTAACGGTAGAAATACTGTGGGTTCAACCGCTGTGGTAAAGGTAGAAATACTGTGGGTTCAACCGCTATGCTAAAGGTAGAAATACTGTGGGTTCAACCGCTATGCTAACGGTAGAAATACTGTGGGTTCAACCGCTATGCTAAAGGCATAAATACTGTGGCCTTATTTTTTATACTCAAAGGTCCCAACTGTATAAATATCTGTAGTTTATACTCTTCACATTCTCAGAATAGACTCATTACTTTTTCAAACTAGACAAATGTGACAGTACGAATAATAAATCATAAATTGTGACTTACTATATCATAATTTTGACTTTTTATCTCATAATTATGACTGTTTTCTCATAATTTGGACTTTTTATCTATTCTGAGAATGTAAAGAGTATAAAGTACAGATGTTTATACAAACATTTAGGGAGTAAAAGTAAAAAGTTCCCAGAAAAATAAATACTCAAGTAAAGTACAGATACCTAAAAACAGTCCTTAAGTACAGTAAATGAAGTACTTGTACTTAGTTACTTCCACTGCTGTTTCATACAGAGCAAAAATAAGAATGCAGTTTTACTTTTTAATTTATTACAATTAAGAACTTGTACACAGTAAATTTTGCAGTGTTAAATCAACACTTAGAGAGTTAATTTGGAGACAATGGGACCAAATACACTCTAGAAGAAGTTAAATAAACTCTCTAAGTGTTGATTTAACACTGCAAAATTTACTGTGTACTTTTGTACTTTTACTTCAGTAAAGCAGTTGAATCAATAATTCTACTTTTACCATAGTATTTTTCCACATGAGTATCTGTACTTGTACTTTTTGCCACCTCTGGTCTGTGGCTGAAGTTTGACTTTCTGGGCTTCAGCAGCAGACATTCTTCTGCATTAAAAACTATGGCTTCTACAATAGCCACATCTGTGCATGTTATTGACTGTTCACATTGGAATCTGTGATGGAAATGTACACCGAGTCAGAGGCAAACAACACTGGGCTGTGAGTCTGGGAGGGAGAGTGAACAGCACCTAACAACGCTGCTCATTGACAGCAGATTAACAAAGGATATTCTTTTACATGAAACTGGAGAAACAGGAAAGAAGAAGAAGAAGAAGAAGAGATGAGCGTTTACTTATCCAACAATTCACAAAATGATTTTCCATAATCCCACACCCACTCACCACAGCGTGTGTACGTACAGTATACGCCACATATTTTAATTCATTTAGTTTTTCCCCTTTCATACCTTTATCACAGTAATTCCAGTGTTATAGACGTGACCTTTGAACTCAAAATGGCACCAAATGACCCAGTTTGTTTTTGTTTTCTCCCAGTATCTAAACAGCTGTTGTATATTTTAACAGAGGGGGAAGTAACGAAGTACAAGTACTCCCTTTACTGTACTTAAGTAGATTTATTTAGGTATCTGTACTTCACTGGAGTATTTATTTTTCTGGCAACTTTGTACTTTATACTCTTTACATTTATATAAATATATGTACTTTATACTCTTTATATTTATATAAATATATGTACTTTATACTCTTTACATTTATATAAATATATGTACTTTATACTCTTTATATTTATATAAATATATGTACTTTATACTCTTTACATTTATATAAATATATGTACTTTATACTCTTTACATTTATATAAATATATGTACTTTATACTCTTTACATTTATATAAATATCTGTACTTTATACTCTTTATATTTATATAAATATATGTACTTTATACTCTTTACATTTATATAAATATATGTACTTTATACTCTTTATATTTATATAAATATATGTACTTTATACTCTTTACATTTATATAAATATATGTACTTTATACTCTTTACATTTATATAAATATATGTACTTTATACTCTTTACATTTATATAAATATCTGTACTTTATACTCTTTACATTTATATAAATATATGTACTTTATACTCTTTACATTTATATAAATATCTGTACTTTATACTCTTTATATTTATATAAATATCTGTACTTTATACTCTTTACATTTATATAAATATATGTACTTTATACTCTTTACATTTATATAAATATTTGTACTTTATACTCTTTACATTTATATAAATATATGTACTTTATACTCTTTACATTTATATAAATATATGTACTTTATACTCTTTACATTCTCAGAATAGACTCATTTCTTTTTCAAACTAAACAAATGTGACAGTATGAAAGTTGGAAATCAGAAATTGTGACTTACTGTATCATAATTTTGACTTTTTATCTCATGATTTAGATTTTTTTTAATCTCATACTTATACTTTTTTAAATCCCCTATTCACAACTTGGAATTTTCCTAAATGTCCTCCTGTCCATGCCCACTAAACTAAGTACCATGACCCAACAAAACACATCAACTAACTACCTAATGCTAATGCTAACGCTAATGCTAATGTGGGTAGGCTAATAAGAATCAGTCTGGTTGTGTTCATACACCTATGAGATAAATCATCAAATTTTACAGAAGCATAAAATAAAGGTGACTCACCTTTGTAGCCATCTTGGATCTTCTGTTAGTACAGATGCATTGTGGGTAGCTTCAACTCATATTCAAATTCCTATAGCTTTCAATTCTCAAATGTATTTCGGTAATGAGAATAATGCCTCATGGACATGATCTTTTCTTGAAATATGATGAATATTCATTATTAAAATAAAAAAAACAACACTTAATGAAACCTTTGACATATAACAATGTATTTGGAGTTATTTATTTATTTATTTTTTATGTTTTCCCTGAATTCAAAGACCAGAAACTTTGGTCAGGCCACATTTGAGTTAATGAGAATTTACCCAGAAAATGTATAAAAAGTGGAAAATAAAATAGAATGACCTAATGTGAAAGAAAAAAAACCCATTTTCCTCTACAGTAAAATAATGTTCATATTTAACCACTAAAACCTCAGGGACATTGATTGATTGATTTATTTTAGTTTAGTTTTAGTTTGTCAGCTGTTGACATGGATGCTCATCAGTTCATGGTTTCAGCTCAGAACTAGGTCACACTGTGGATGATAGAAAATATTTGGCCTGTGTTACAGTGCACAGACGTACAGTTTCGTCAGATGGGACGGGTACAACAACCATTTCCCATTGTCTATCAACAATCCAGACA